>CM061529.1:26884996-27087496 GCA_030068015.2 Neoceratitis asiatica | reverse complement strand
TGACCGCCTCGTTTACTTCTGTCGTTTAAACTTTCAATGCAACTAAAGTTTTATTACACAAACACACATACACAGTCACACAATGTTATGCCAAAAACGACATATCAGTGTTGGTGGGTGGTATGGGCAAAGCCTATAAACCACATATTTGGCAATGTAAAAGTTTCACTCAATTTGACAGACATTTAAGGTAAAATACGAGAAATTAGAGTTTTGTTGCGTAGAGCACACACACACATACACACACATAATAATATAATACTTATTTGCACATTTTTAATCGAGAGATGATCTGAGCGTAGTCAGGGAGATTTAGAGCAACAGAAACAAGGAAAAGAGCAATCGGCTCTAACGGATAGTTAATAGGTTAATTTAACTATATATGTAGTCTCTATAAGAATTGATAGTTGGACACAAATGAATGAGCAGTTTCTTATTTAGTTCCCCCAGTCTGTAGCCAAAACTAGCTGAACTATTTGGAGTGATCTAGAAGAATAGCTGGCGACATGCTTCGGATGGTTGTGGGCACAAAGCACATAAGAATGAGCCTCTCAAATTTTTTTTCTAGAACAGAAAGAATTTTCGTCATAAAAAATAATAATTTTTCGTAGAAATTCATTAACTATTGGAAGGCCGCTCGTATCTAGAAGCTTTTGTGGGAAGCCCACCAATAATCGAAGGAGAAGTGTGGAGAAAAATCTCTTATATTCCATCAGAAAAGTGGCCACAAGTAAGAGTTGAAATTAAAAGTGAGCAAAATGTAAAAGTTGTTTTCGAGATCATCGAAGGAATGGCAGAGTAAATGAGATGTTTCAAGAGATACATACCAGAGGCAGAATGTTTTGAAATAAGTAATTTTAAAGAGGAAATTATTGTCCAACGGGCAGCCATTGCACACAGAGCGTGCCTTTGGTAAATCGGAGCTTATAGCTTTGCTTTGCTGTCGGGATATTCAGCACTTAAGAGATAGATGAAGCTATAAGGTAACCGGTAATGATGATTAAATCGGTGATTGGGCAAACTTTTTGTCAGTGAGTAATCAACTCTCACGGCCACAATTAAACTCTTTGCTTTCGGCGAATTAAGTTCGATTAGTGGAAGTATGCTCTTGTAGTGGTTTAGAGCTTGACGCGACAATCTGTGACTTGTTCTAAACTAGCCAATTTAGCTTATATTTCTCCTCTTGGTTTCTAACTGAAAGTGTTAAGTGAGTATGGGGAACTATCTGCCTGAAGGAACAAGTATTTTACGTATGTCTGACGCTGATTCAGAGGATAATTCGATTAAAAAGTATAATAACGAAAACCACCAGCATTCTAGCATACATCTAATAGTTTAAAAAAACACACACACACACCTGCCCCTCCCTTACCTGCTGATTGCGCATTAAACTCTATCTTTTGGTTGGTTGCATGTGTGCAAGTGCCCATTTGAAGCACATTTGCGTTTGTTAAACTTCTACGCCACTATGCCAAGTTACCAACCAAACTAAAACAAAGATCAAATTGAGCTGAGTTCAGAAATGAGATGAGCATACGCAAATTTGACTAACTTAGCAAATTTTTGAAATCCACAAATTTTCTTCTTTCATTTTTCTCTCTCTTTTTGTTGTGTATGTGTGTGTGTCTAAAAACTTGAACAAAACTTTGCTTTCGACCAGTTATGCGATATTCATGGAGCCAGAAGTGTGGTTGTGGAAGCGCATAAAAATAAAACTTGGAACTAAAACGATCCGCTCGACAGAGTGTTCACGATACACTGTATACATCGCACTTATAGTGTGTTTTAAAAGTACTACATATATATGTATTTACGTATATAAACGGAAGTATGCGTTTTAGTAAAATGAAATAGTTATAAGCTGATTCAGAATGGCAAGCAAGCGCAAGCAGTTGTAGATACGTTGTAGACTGGTCTAATACTAGTTCAAAATGGGCAATATGGGAACTTGTGTTCATTCGAACGAAAATCGTAAGGTTTGGAAGTAAAGTTCTAACAAAAAAAAATAATTTGCTTACATGTACATAAACAACTAATGTTACACTGGTGTTCTTCGCTAACAAAATAAATATTCGAGAAAGTGAAAAATCCTAGGATTTTCACTGTGAATTATAAAATGAAAACAGTTGGCAAAGCTGCTCAAATTCTTATCTTTCATTAGCCTTTCTTTAAACTCTTCAGTTTGATAACCACAATGAAAATTACATTTATCTCATCACTTTCTTCAAATTGAAATTTCAGAAACGGGTGGTAACTCTACGAAATGTAAATCTAAATCATTCTGCAACACACTTGAACACAAACAGTTCGGGTTCAGTCACTTAGCTTGAGTTAAGGCATAGACGGCAGACTTTATATGAAATAGGAACAATTTCAAATTAGATGGCAACTCTACTCAATTATAAACTTAAATAAACCCTAGTTTTCTTGAACAAACCTAAAAAAATTATTTTACATCTGTTGAACCGTTTAGGAGGAATATTTGTGTATATGAAAATTAGAAGTGCCACACCCTCTTTTCCATATTTGGGAAAACATAAACCACTTGCTTGATAGCCGTAATGCCCCAGTAATTGGTAGAAAAGTGCAGCTGAAGCCCATCGAATGCTTACGGAAGTTTATGGTGCTTCTGCGCCAAACGATGGCTCATGCAGAAAGTTTTTCTCGAGGTTTCAAAAAAGATGATTTAGGCGTCGAAGACTAAGAGCGTCATGTGCAACCCAAAAAGTCTCAAGATCAGGAATTGGAGGCTTAACTGGAACAAGATTCATACCAAACGCAAACTGAACTCCGTATGGACTACAACTAATGTGTTTGAGTCGTACATTGCACAAAAACGACCAGAAACGAACCAAAGGTATGACAAGGAGTTTTTGCAACTAACCAAACGCTTGACCCCACGTGGCTGTAATGGTTCAAAAATTACCTGAAAACGCTGAAATAGGAGGTTTTCCTCCCCCAACTGTTTCTCTAAACTTAGTATCTTCCGTTCGGATTACTGCTTTTTCGACGGATGCCAAACGATCTGGGGGTCACCATTTAGGGTCGGATGACAAAGATAACTCTTTTTTGAGAGATGGCATTCGAAAGAAAGTTGGGAGAAAGTAGTAGCTTCCGACGAAAAATATTTTTAAGGATGTCTTTTTACTTTTTTTTTTAACCAAAACTTTTTTGAACACAAGGAACATACCAAATTTACTAATCAACCAATAGTTTGTATGTTTACTGGAGCAAAGCTTAGTTTTATACGTACTATTTTAATTACAGTTCAGAAGTGACAGTCTTAAACTAGTTCCTAACGAGTTAAATATTGCAGTACCTTGCAACTTCACTCTAACTAAATGTATGGTCTGCGCACGATAATCGAGTGCCAACATAATCTTGTTAGGCGGCAAAATTTACTGCATAGAAATTTGTCCAACAGCAATGGAAAAAAGTTGTATCAAGAAATATCGTGCTAAAATGGCATGAATGAAGAGGAGAAAAAGTGAGGGCGGCAAAAGCAAAAAAGGATTCTAAACGCAGTTAGTGATGAAGTGAAAATAGAAGCAGAAATTTTCATACACTCGATTGCAGCTGAGGACTAGTTGATGGGTTCGCTGGATGGGTTTGCTGCAGGAGAGAGTCGGCAGTTGACGTTACGTAATTTATGCGAACGACTAAAATCGACCAATGAACGAGCTTACATGGCTTATACTTGATATAATAGAAAATATAAATTTTAGATAAAATTTGCATAATAGCTCTACAAGTATAGTTACAGAAAGGAGAGCAAGAAAATTAGTAAGAATAATGTACATTTAAAACAGCAAAGGACGATAGTTAAAGGATATACTTATACGTACTTACATGAGTGTAATAACTATAAAGTTCTTTAACGACATACAAACTATGGACCTCGGCAGGAAATGTAAAGCATTAACTCATATGTACTTTTTAAAATCGAATTTGTAGTCATTCCTTTTCGCTCGCCAGAACATCTACGCAACCTGAATTTTTGTCTAATTTTAATGTTTTATGTCCTTTTGTCTTACAAACTATCTCCATTGCAAAATACAGAAAAATTTTCAATTTCTCCATAAAATTTATGGCAAGGTCATTTATGGAGGTAATGATGGTAAGTAGCAGTAAGTGAAGAATGTGATATGGGTAAATTGTCGTTTCGTGAGAAAAGGTGCTAAAAAATTTGATTTTCACTATCTCTCGCCGATACTGAATCTAGCAGCGGGCTGATTCTTAAATTTTTAGTTATATAAATTTATTTACTCGTGCTTCCCCACTTCATTTTGGTATTTTTAGGTATCTTGAAAAGCTCACAGGGAGACTTTAAAAGTTGGTGAGCTTTATCATAGCCAGCACCAGGTGTATTCGGTTGAAAAAATCATTAAAATCTTATATCGAAAGTCGTCATAAACTGTGTTGCAGCGAAAGTGAACTGACAATTTTTTAAACTAAAAGAGTGACAGAACAAAGTTGGTGTAAGGACCATGCATTAAGACCCATTATTCTGTGTCAGGCTTGATGCTCTATGTAATACAAATCAAGGATCAGAAAATACAAATAAAGTGAAAAACTAAGTTCACCATTAGATACTCGGTGACTTATCTGACTTTCACCGAAGGACTTAAGTCCAGTTATAAGGGAAGTGGTCTTATTTATAGACACATCTTCGTTTATTTCAGTCTTTTTTTAGACACACTGTGGGTTCCCTAATCATTAGGCAATTAAATTCTTTTAAAAAACAATCCTATGTCCAAGATCGGTCAAGAACAGAGTATCAGAGTATAGATCTATGTCAGTTTTTTTTTTTTTTTTTTTTTTTGTTCAATTGAGCTTAGATTAGGTTGGGTTAGGATACGCTGGCTGGCTGACACGTCATACATCGACTTTAGATAAGGACGGAATGAAGAAGATAATGTGTTGTAGCGTCTCATCTCATCACTCATGTGTTCCTCCCTGTGATTCGTTCATGTGTCATCGTTACTAATGCTCATTCGGATCGCGTGCGATGTCAGTAATTTGTGACCTGTCATTAGTTTACCTTTCGTGTCCGTGCACATGATCTTCCCGCTCCGGCATGCCGTTAAGACATTCCATCTAACTCTGATCAGTCTGTCAGCCCTTTTGGAGATTTCATTGAGCATCGTTTTTAGAGGCTTGTGTATATCACACACAATACGGGATTATTGCCTTAATTGCCGCTTCTTTATCGACGTATATATTGATTTCTTTTTTTGTTTTTGTGGTTATAAAGAGCACAATATTCGTCTTACCGGCTTTAATCTCTAAGTTAGAAGTTGCCCATCGGTGTATGACATTAGAGCGTTGTTTATTACACCTATAATTGTGTCTAGAAACTTGTCCTTCTATTATAGCCTATAGAAGTGAGGAGTTTCTGGACGTATTAACCTGAGCAGTCTGGCTTCGTTCCATTTCGTGGTGACTCTTCGGCAGCTCAAAAGCTTTTATCCATGATAAGATGGCTGGCTCTATGCGGGCTGCTTCTAGACTACTGACGATTGCGTCATTGAAGACATTGTTAAAGGATCTACTGGAGTCAAGAAAAACTGTTAGGGCATATTCTTTAAGCTCTAGAACTTTTCCTACATTTCGTGCCTGATGTAGGCGTCTAGAATCTTTTCGAATACCTTCAAAACAAATGAGGTTAGACTTATTGGCCTTCCGAATTAAGGAAATGAAGAACTTTGTGTAGTATTTAGTCCTTAAATATTTGATTTTTAGTCAAGCGGGAGGCTGAAAAGTAAAAAGTCTGCTATGTGGGACAAAGGCGCAGTTGTTGGCCTCCTTCATATTCTTTCATTTAATACGATTATCCTCAACAAAATGACTTTATTTTCACATTTCGCCGCAGAATTATCGCGATTATTATTGTTTTTACCAAAATCTCTCAATCCTTTAATGAGTTATTGAGCAAACAGAAAGAAAGACGGATGGACAAATAGAAGCATAGACAGAAATGGCTAAATCTACTAATCTCGTCATTCTCAAAATTTGATATACATATTTCCACAGCTATCTCGAATATTTTATACCGTACAATTAATTTTTGCATTATGAAAAACAATTGACGGCATTAAAAATAGAGTTGATAACAACAACTTAAAACCATTTGCTGTTAGGAAAACATTTTTGTATTGAAAAGCAAGAGTTTAAATTAATAAATTAAATACGTTTTCTCCATTACCTAACATAAAATCCTTCAATTTACTAAGCACCCACATAGCTGTATACATTAAATGAAACATATATATTTGTATATGGTTATATATTTGTATATATATATATTTATATATTACATATATTATTTACGTTTATCAATTTCACATATTTACTTACCTTGCCCATATTGACGAAACCATGATCCCTGGCCACTTGATCGGCCACGCCATTGTCGCCAGTCGGTATATGCACCGCCCATGTGTGGGTAAAATGCCCCGCACTCTCGTCATCGCTCCCACTGTTGTCACCCACCTCATCGTAGTCCAGCTGATAGGCCACATCGCCCTCATCAATGGCATTTACCGCGGCCGCCACCGCTGATATGCTTGCGTTACCGGCAACAATGGCGGCGTCGGCATACGGCACAGTCACGAAACCGACATTTAACGTACACAACAACAACAAAAACACTAAAATCACATTCAATTGCAAACAATTCAATAAAATCCTATTTAAATGCAATGCAAAACCTGCAAATGGCGTAAATGTCCGCGCCGGTTTCACTTGATGGTGTTGTTGCATTTGCAAATGTCTACTCAGCAACAGTGTATTGTTGGCGGTTGACACAAATTTCATTTTACGATGAATCGCATTATTGTTGTTAGTTTTGCTTTTACTTATGCTATGATGACGTGAATTCACTAAAAAACTATTTGTTCTTTTTGTAGTAGTTGTTGTTGTTATTGGTGTGGCATTAACGAAACTTTCATTATTTGTATCACAATATTGCTGTTGTTGTTGTTGTTGTTGCACATGAAGTGGTTTTTGATGCCCACACGACAGCCGTCCACTGCTCTTCAGAGTCGCATTTGTAATCCCACCAGCAGCACCGTTCCTGATCGTACTATTACACTCGGCGTTTTCTGCATTTGTTGGCGTTAAACTCCATCGTACAACGTCGTTTTTCATTGTGCGTTCTTTAACTGCAGGACTTTGGTGTCACACGAATAAAGAATTATTAATTATCGTGGAAATACGGTGAAACTATGAGCTGATAGTTGGGGCTGGAGTTCTTGTTGGGTATCGTTGTAGCGAGAGAGACGCGAATATGTGTGACGGAGAGCGAGTTTAATATAAAATGCAGAGTTGCATTGACATTCAATTTTTATTTACAAAGAATTATAGAGCGAAAAAAGGAGAATATCACATCAGCTGGAAAGAGAAAAAAAATGTGTTAAAAATATTTTAATTCAAAATCAATTTTATTAAGCTTAATCTTTTTGTTATTAGAAAAATGCTATTCAAAAAAACAATTCTTAATTTTACAATTCTTTTTCTCTACGAAATACGAGTGGAATATATTTGTATATACATATTTATATTTATATTTATATTTATATTTAGGCTTGCTAATGAGGAGCTCCCTATACAAGAATTTCATTGTACCTATTGTAAACTTTTCCAATTTAAAAGCCAAATGCAATTTGTAAATATTTCTACTCTTTATCTAACTGACTAAATCAGACATTTATTATGTTAATACAAATGTTAATGCGTATGTATGTGCGTTAACTTTTGTGACCATATGTATATGAATACGCATAATTATTATAATAAATTTGTATATGTAAATAATTATACATACATATACATTTACAGAAATAAATTAGTTGGAATTCTGTTATAAGCCCGAAATTGGTATTGTGTTCCAGCAGAGTTCTCTGATATACATGAAACAGGGAATTTAATTAACAGTCAAATTGCTAAGCTCAGACACAGCAGCAGAGGTTATAAATCACTTGATGAGCAGAAAGCTGGCATAAATATGTTTTATTATATTATATGCATGTATGTATATGCTTACACTTACACTGACACATGTGTTGGTGGAGAGTAAGAGGTAAAGGCGCTTTCGTCATTTGTCATTCTAGTGACAGTTGTTTGCTTACATATTTTGACACTTGTCAGCTAAGAAACCAGAGTAGACGCAACATCAACTGTAACGGCACAATAGTGAGAACATACCCAACATAACTGACATGAATGAGAAACAATCTGTTGTGTAGTCGTCAAAAGCAACAACAGCAAGTGTGTATGCATTTAATAGGCAGCATTCGGTTCTACTGTTTATATCATCAGACACATCTGTGGTCCTTTGAAGCCGTCAAACATATTAATGGACTTTGTCTCTGGTAATTTGACGATATACAAGAGTACATATATATGTAATTGGGATTTAAAATTTATTGCGTAAAGTAAATGTAGGCAATCACTGTGACTGATGGCCACTCTCCTAATGCCAACCAACAAGCCACAACTATGTACATATCAAAGGTTATTCCATTTAGTGGTTTCTAAATTCAAAAATGTATTTTGACATCTGTCAAACTTAAGTGGCAAACCAAACATGTTTTTTTTTAGTTAAAAGTGAGAAATTTATGAAAATGAATTGCTTAACAACCGCACAAAGCATAACATTTTCTTAAATCTACTACAGAAATGTTAATTACTCAAGCAAATGGATAAAAATATTAAAGAAATTTGAAGAGACTGGATGGGTTATAGATATTGGAAGGCCTGTTCATCATCGTTTTACGCGTACCACCTCAACTATCGCTGCTGTAAATGAAGGTGTAGCCGAAGACCCGAATATGTCTATTTCTCGGCGTTTTCAAGAGTTGGGACCTTCTTACGGCACATTATGACGTATTTTGCGTTGGGACTTTCACCGACATTAATATATAGTCCAGCTTCCATAACAACTGAAGCCAGCTGACCATTCACAATGAAGTAGTTACGTCGATTGAGTGCTTGAACAACAAGCAGGGGACCGCGATTTTTCCAACAAAATTTTTTTCAGCGACGAGGCACATTTCTCACTCAATGGATACGTAAATTAACAAAATTGTTGCATTCCTTACTGTCGGTTGCGCTCCTTGGTGCGGAGGTGTGATAGGATCTTCCTTTTTACGTTTATTTTAGAAACCGCGAAATGGATAACCCCATATATGTATTATTCGTAATGGAACAAATTTTCATAAATTTCAAAACTTTTAATGCAATGAAATACAGTAGAAACCATTTATTATGATTTGTTTATGATTTTCTGTAAAATTTAAATATTTTCGACCATTGAATTTGATTTAATAAATATATGTTATATATACTCGTACATATATTTGGTCGCAGGGCTACGGAAATCATTGTCTTCATATAGTGCAATATTTACATATATTTACATATACGTATATACATATCTATATCCACGATTTGGATAGTAACTACATAGATTCTTCTATCAAATACAGCATTCAGTTTGTTAATGTCTGCTCGCTCTTATCTGCTTTTGGTCGCTTGATTTGCTTAGGTTTGCCCATCGATCTGTTATGATAGGTTAACACTCTTACATACATTGTACATAGTATATTTGGTATAGACATATTCGCATACTTCTGGATAACTACAAATCAACCAGCTTCATTCTATTTGCTGGAGGTAATAAATTAGAATTTGTTACTGATTTATGGCTACGGATTCTTCTTTTTTTTCTGAAGACAACTATAGTTACGTGCTTTATGCAACAACAACAACAACAGATGATGAGTGGCAATTGAATACCTTTGTTGAACATTTTATGTATCTACGAGTACTAGGGAATAATTGAAGTATTAGAGTATCATATTTACAATCTGATACTGCGAAGTATCCATCGATAAAAAATTCCAGATTATACAAATCATGAATATCATCGTTGAATGAATATCGTTGTCTGCGACAAAATAATTCCAATTCAAGATTAAATAATTCTTATAAGATTAAGCAAGAAATATAATCACGCAAAACACAAAAATATATTGAAATAAAATAAAATTAAATTAAATATAAAATTATTAAAAATATAATTAAATAACTATAAAATAAAATAAATCAAAATGCATTAAAATATATTAAAATATAATAAATCAAATGATATATAATAAAATAAGAAAAAATTTAAATAAAATAATATAACACAAAACAGAGAGAATTTTTTTTTACTAAATATAATAGAAAATAAATAAAAGAAAATAATAAAATAGATAAATATTTAAGATAAAAATAAAAAAAGAAATAAAATAAAATTAAAATATTTATAGTTAAAAATATATTATAATAAAAAAATAAATAAAAATATAATACAATATAATAACATAAAATAAAACAAAATATGAGAAATATAAATCAAAATAAAATAAAATAAATAAAGAAGGTAAAACAAAAAAAATAAAAATAATTAAAAATATAATAATATAAATTAAAATAAAATAGCATAAAATAACATAAAGTGAAATAAAAAAATAAAAATTAAAAAATTATAATTAAAAATTTAGTAAATTAAAATAATATCAACCAAAACATAAATAAAAGTAAAATAAAATTAAATAAGAAATTATGTTAAAATTAAAAAAAAATTATTAAAATAAAATTATATAATAATAAATAAAAAAGAGAAAAACTCAAGCTAAAATAAAATAAAATTAAATAAAAGAATTTAAGATAAATTTTAATTGAATTAAACTAAGTTAAGTCAAATAAAATAACAACAAGTCAAACAAAAAAAGTTAAAAGTAAAATAATATTAAATAAAACCATAATAAAATAAATAACAAAAAATTATAGAAAAAAAAAACAAGATTAAATATAAAAAATAACAAAATAAAGTCATATAAAGTAAAACAAAATTAAATAAATTAAATTTTGAAAATAAAAATAGCATAAAATAAAATATATGGAAATAAAATAAAATAAAACAAAATAAATAAAATATAATGAAATAAATTAAAGTAAAATTATATGAAAAAATAAAATAGTATGAAAAAAATTTTTATATAGAAATATTATAAATAAATAGATATTTGAGTATCATTCCTCGAGCATCGCTCTGAAACCAGTGAAATATAATTTTCTTCCACTCGTTTACTTCACATCCATTTATCATTGATTTATCATTTGATATTAAACATGTTTTCTAATTCATAGTGTGTGTGTGTGTGTGAATGCGTGAATAGATGTGCATATGCGTATTGAGATTTTTCAATCAATGTTTACTGCTATGCCAAGATAAAATGTCAAATTATTCAAAGTCAGGTCCTCAGGGTAGAAGGGGGAGAACTTTCGTGAATAGACTTTGACTGCCTGCTAAGAGTGTGAGAGTTGAATTTAAAAAATCTAGAAATATCCACAGTCGTTCGTAAAATCACTTACGTTAAGATAAGCAACAAAGACTTTCAAGGACCTTTGAAAATGTCGTATATTTATTTATTTTAAAAAAGCTACCTTATGCGCGTGAAAACTTATATTTCATTAATGTTTTCTCCCACATTTCGAAGCATATAAATACAAAGTATATATGTATGTACATGAACGAGAGGTCATAATGTCAGAAGCAATTCAAAAGTACCACTCAAGTCAGACTTTATGTCAAAATTCAAAACTACTTAAGTTTGACAGTTATTCGCACTTACGAGTATGTTACAGCAAAATAGGCGCACACTTACATACATATGTACGTTTGTATATGCATAAAAGCATGTGTGACAATGCAATTAAATTATGAGTGAGAAAGTAGGCATAAAATAGTAAAGCAAATGAACGAGAGAAAAGGTGGAGGAGAGAAAAGACGCCCTGTATGTGGTACACACACCCACACACACATACATATGAAAGCTGAGCTGTGATTTACCCAGTAGATATAAAATATACCATACTTCACAGACGAAGAAAAAAGTTTCTTAATTCATTGTTGGAATTTTCTTTCCATTCACAAGCTCAATTCCAAGCATGACTTTATATATTTTATAAAATTAATTAAATTAGTGTATTTCTGACATGAATTAAAAGTTCCTCATGAAAATCCATTGGCCGTTCGGAGGCGGCTTAGAATAAACTGTAGGTCCCTCCATTTGTTAGTAAAAACACCAAGACGCAAAACCACAAATTGGAGGAAGAGCATGGCCAAAATTCGCTTTAGCGGTTACAATGCGCCAAACGTATATATTTTCGAAATCGTAGCAATTTCTAAGTTTGTGAAATTACTTTTGCGCTTGTAAGGAATATTTTATGACGGTTGAGGAGCTGTTGAGAAGCTCTTGGGAAACTGTTGAGAAATTGTCGATTGTCGAGCAAAGATTATGCAAACTTAATATTAATTCAATTGACAAATTTCGAAATTTATGTTTTTCTATCATATAAGTTTTCGGTATGTCCCGGAAGTGATTTTTCTTAAATTCCTAAAGTGATGAAGTACAATAAGACTTTTACGTACTGTTCAGAAACTGTTGAAAATTTTTCAAAAGGTTTGTCATGAGTATTTATTTTCAGAAAAAATATTATTTATAATTTTTGTTTAGAAATTGTAAATTTAATACTAATGAGATCAATAGCTTAATAAAAAAATTAAGTAACGTAATCAAAATCTTCAATACTGTAGAAAAGCTGTCAAGAACCTTTTCATAAACTACTGAGAAGCTATTGAGAAATGGTTGAGTTGTTGAGAATTTATTCAGACGCTGCTGAGATGCCTTTAAAAATCATTTACAATAATAATTTTTTTTTTTTTGATAATTCATTATTTATGCTCAAATTCCTCTCAAATTAATGTCAAGACATATTGGGTATTTACAAAATACAAACATACTCATATATGTATTTAATGTGTAAAATTCTCCATATACGCTCTCTGCAAAATATTCACGGTGACATGAAATTGCACTTATTCAAGTTTAAAAGGCAAAAATGTCAAAGAAGCCACAAAACATCAGCGATGCGAAGACAAGCGGCATATACATATTTATGTACATATGCTGACACATGCAGAAAGAAGTGCAGAAAGCAAAACAATGAAGAAAAAACAAACAAAAAATTTAATAAAATGTGACAGTTAGCGGTTACAAGAGGCCTTCGGCACACACGCGCACTTAATAATTGGCCTTGACCCGAATATAATGGATAGTAGTATAATGGAAGTTCATGCATAATTTATTACGCAGTGAAATACACCAATATATTACAAAAAATGAAATTTAATTTAATTATTGTGCCTTTCAAATTTCGATTTGGAAAATTAATTATTATTCATTGAAAAATTAAAAATTCAGTATTAACAACCAATGATCTGAAAGCTTAAGGTAAAAGAAAAATGAGCTTACAAGCTTGGGAAAAAGGAAAGGAATAAAACAAATGTTTGCTTAAAAGATTTTTTTTCTGAATTCAGTATTTTAATTTGCCTTAGCTTGAATTCTGAAATTACACTTAAAAATTTTCCAAATTCAAATATTTCCATATTAAATGCAAATATTTTTCGTTCAATATATCCATTTCCACATGAACTGCAAAAATTAGAGATCGACGGAAACACTTCTTCCCTCAGCTAGGCGAAATTGAGCATTTTTATACATTTGAAGTGTAACCATGAACGCGCATAGTACTCTCCGCCTTCGCAAACAATTACGCCTGCCTGAATTTTTGTAAATATTTACGTTTTGTGATAAAAAAAATCTAGCGCAAAAATATAAAAAAGTCTCTCAAAGTCGAGAGTCAACGTGAAATGTTTGCCATGGTCAACGCCTGCATTTATGGTAAACACAAAAAGAAAAAAATTTCAGTCTAAAAAAATATACATATAGGCGCAAGCTCATATATATATAATTTTTTTTAACCTATAAAAAAGAACACAACTCGCTAAGTGCAAAAATGTATATCTCTTGGAAATTTCAAACATTTTTTTTGCTTTTTTGTGCGTGCACAATAGCATTTATGCATTTACGTGGCACTGCCATATGATTGAGGCTTAGTAAGGCGCCTACAAATATTCTGGTAATTTAAGTTAAGTAATAGGCGTGCAGGCACCCTACCTCGCTCTTCCCGTTATTCTTGTTCTCGGTTTTGTTCTGCGTGCACGTGTGAGAGTTTAAATCCATTACACTTCACTGATTCCCAAAAGGGCACTTATGTACATATACACTTGCAACATTTTCAACACTACACAATAATTTCATTGTTTTTTGTTGCATATTTAGAGGCGCGCAAATGCCTATTGTTCGATAAAGCTGAACAAATACCTGCCATGTATAACGATGCTAAACAATTATAAGCATTCGGTCAGCTGGGATGCATCCTTTGTGCTTGACATGATGCAGAGGTATTTTAGTGTGTATATTTGAGTGCCTGTCGAGGCATTTTAGTAAGAGAAATTAGTTCAAAATAATTCAAGTGCAAAGTGCATTGATAAAGCCTCTCTAATATTAAAGCACTCATAAAACACACACACACACACACAACATCCATACATACTCATACATAAATGCGTTGAATACACATATGTTGCATATAAGTATTTCTAGGTGCGGCATGCATTTTTTTAAATTAAAATGTTTAAAATGCAGAGAAATCTGCTTTCAAAGTAGTATATTCTGTTTAGCATGTTAAATATTCTCTTATAAAAATGCATTTCGAAAAAACCTTTTAATTAAATGTAGAAAACGAATAGTTGGTAATATAAAACTAAAATTTGTATGATTTGAAATAAAACTTTTTTTGTATCCTTTTCTCACAGTTGCAGCATTTATTATTAAAAATAAAAATATAAAAGCCGAATAATATGTTGCGTTTTTTAAATTTTGCATTTTTCAACATTCGTATGCTTGCATACATATGTAGTGCATGTTAACTAAGTATGTATTTTCTTAGAAATTATTTTTCCACAAATACTTTGCTTGAATAGATCTAGTTATTTTAGTGTAGCATACATTCAGGCTGTTAAGGCTTCAAGCAAGTGTGTGAGTAAAAATAAACTTACAGGAAATAATAAACTATTTCTCTATTTAAATAGTTTTTAATAAAAATGCTTTCAAAAAATATATCAAATACTTTCATAATGCTTTTGCATGCATACATTTAGCATGTTTTATTTTAATTTACGCATATGTGGTATATGTAGCAGAACAACAACAGCAAAAAATACTTTGTGCTTGAATTTTGAAAAAAAATAAAATAAAGAAATTCAATAGTCTTGCAAGTATTTACAAAGTAAGCCGAAGAGCATGCAATACAGTGCAAGAGATTTAAAAATGGGATATTTAGCTTACGAATTCCTCGCTGCAAAGGAAATTTGAATAAATTGCCTTTATTGTTGATGCACATGAATATTTAGAAAAAGTGAAGCATACTTTGAAGCGCCAAAAATTATATAAACTCAAATATTGAGATTCCGAGCGGATTATTGATTATTATTATTAAAATAGCCTCTAATAGCTTATGTATGTATTCCATACTTTTAAACTGTAAAATCTTTACATAAAGCAAAGAAGAAAAAAGAGGAAAAAATAGTCAAAAATATTGAAAATATTGCTTACGTTCAGGCGCAGTTCAAAAAAAAAAAATATATATATATATATCTATATATATATATATATATATATATATATATATATATATATATATATATATATATATATATATATCTATATATATATATATATTTTGGTTATAAGCAAATGAGCTGTATTCAAAGGCCTATTTTTGTTAGAAAAATTTCTACACAAAATATTCAATTAATAATAACTTTTTTAACAAAAATAGACCTTTAATACAGCTCACTTACTTATAACCAAAAACAATTACAGGCCGCATTTTTTTCAGCACTCATGCTATTTTCATGTTTTTCTTCTTCCTTCCTTTTTGGTCCAGGTACAGCTTACGAGATTATAGCCGCATTAACAATAGCGCGACTCGTTACTTAACTGCGATGTTTGGCGCCAGTTGGAATTACCAAAGGAAACCAGATCCTTCTGCAGCTGATCCCTCCAACAGAGTGGAGGTCTTCCTTTTCCTTTACATCTACCAGCGGGTACTCCATCGAATATTTTCAAAGCTGGTGTTCTTTCATCCATTCGGAAGACATGACCTAGCCAGCGTAGACACTGTACACTGTCTCTTGATTCGCTCTTCGTTCCACCGTCTGTGGTATTCGCATCTGCCAACGCGTAAAGAACCAAACATCTTACTCAAAACTTTTCTATCGAAAACTCCTAAAGCTCATTAATCGGATGCCGACATCGTCCAAGCTTCTACACCATATACACCGACTTGTAGAGTTGGGTTTTGTCTCGTAGAGAGAGCTTTTTACTTCTCAATTATCTACTCAGTCCAAAGCAGCACCTGTTCTAAAGAATTATGCGGCATTAGATTTCAAGGCTGACACTATAGTGTTGTTAAGGCTCGTTCCTAGATAGACGAAAATATTAACGATTTCAAAGTTACAACTGCCAACAGTGACTGCTTGACAGGAGACCTTTTGTCGCTTTCCTCACTACCATACCTATTAACTAGTAAAGGAGCTGATACCTTGATAATTGACACAGACCGTGGTGTCCCACTTTTTTGGTTTGGTGGCATGCTTTCGTCCGACCATATTCTGTAAAGAAGGCGATGAATGTACCTTGCCAGTTCCTTACCGCCGCCTGATTTGAACAGCTCTGCCAGTAAGCCGTCGTCTCCCGACGCTTTGTATTCTGAACATACGTCCCCAGATTTCCTCCTTGGTACCTACATGAGTATGCTCCGGTCGTGAAACCTTCTGCGAGTCGCAGAAAGTATGCAATAATACTACAGACAACCATATTGCGGACCCGGGCAAAGTCAATATGTTGAAGAACTTCGTTTTTATGCGGATTTTGGCTAGACGTTCATCCAAGATGAAGTCGTGAGCTGCTTAAACCATATGTAAAATAATTGTTACTGGCCACTTCCAGGTGAATGGCAGTGAAAAATTTTCCTCACTTTCGTGAACTTCTCACATAGCTCCATCCTCATGTTTTCCAACACACACATAAACCAAAACAAAAACGTTTTCGTGGTATACCTTTAGGAGGCACTAAATTATTTCACTAAAGCGGTCTACAGACGGGTAAACAAACTTACGCAATCTGCTTAAATTTAAACGGATTGCTGAGTCCGCCGGATCCGGATTAAATGCTTGTAGTGGAGTTTTCATTCATACCTTCGCTTATTGCAATCGGTTTTGTGTGTGTAGAGATGTTTGTGTATTTTTGTAATTTCTTTGATGACTTCGCCGAGTTAACGTCGGCTGAAAAATGATAACCACTGAAGTATTTGAAAACTTGGAATAAGTTTATATGGTCGTGAGCTTTTAAAACTTTTTACTCCTCCCGAATTGTTTCTTATTTTAATTTCCAATTAAATAAAATATTAATATAACTACTTATTTCCATCAGAATTAATATATATATATATATATATATATACTTAGGAGGGACATAAATACTGTTACACACATTTTATGCTATAAAATAAGAAATAATGAATGTTTTTGGACCAATTTTTTTACATATTTATTGATTATATTGTATACAAAAAAGCAGTATTCATTCGAAATGCCCGCCTTTGGCTTTCACACACGCCTAAGTCGTACTGGCCAATCATCATTAGCCGCACGCACCTCCTCCATTGGAAAATTGGCCACAGCACGAATCAAAGCTGTCTTAAGAGAATCAATGTTGGGGTATCTTTTGTGGCAAACCATGTCCTCTAAAACTGTCCACAATTTTTAATCCTGCGGGTTCAAATCAGGACTGCCAGATGGCCACTCTTCAGAGCAAATGAATGCTGGTAAATTGTTTTGGAGCCAGATTTGGGTCGTTTTAGCTTTATGGGCCGGCGCAGAGTCTTGCTGAAAAGTCCATGATTGGTTTTGGAACATGAAATGGTTAAGTGGTCTTACAGCAGCTTCCAAAATGGTTTCTTGGTAAATTTTGGTCGATGTTTTGACCCCTTGTTCGCAAAAATGCAAGTCAGTTACCCCATCATAAGAGACACCCCACCAAACCATGACTGAAGCTGTGTGATGATCGCCTCGACCCGTGGAATCAGTTCAGATGCTTCCTTAGATGACCGTGCATACACCCTATCATTTTGTTTATTAAATTTTTCCTGCACGGTAAAATTTTTTTCATCGGTAAACAAGATTTTTCTGTGCAAGTTATCAGCGTGCTTCACCAAAAGACTTTTGCATTTTACCACCCTATTTTTTTTCAAAGCTGCAGTCAACAAATGTCCGGTACGGCGTTTGAAAGCCCCAAGTCCCAAGTCTTTTTTAATAATTCGACTCATGGACTTTTCCGAAACATTCATCTCCCGGGCCATGATTTTCTGTTGATAGCTTTGATGACTTGCGGCATTCGATCTGTGCATGGACCGGTGGCGGTCTTTAACATCCCCAGTCTCCTCAAACAGTTTTATGCACCGGTAGACGAGCATGCGACTAATGCCGAGCGGACGGAGTGTTTTGAAAATATCACCTTTTTTCATTACACACTTAAAAAGCGCTATAACAGCGATACGGTTTTCATTATCTGACCATTCCATGTTGAAAACTTACACAATTTAGAATTCCCGATACAGACTAACGCTTTACAGGTTATATTTTATAAATCATATGGGAATTATGTGGTATGCTCAATTCTTCTATTGAAATGCGCGTGTTTAATGTTGTAACAGTATTTATGTCCCTACCAAGTATATAAAATCTCAAATTTAAACAACAATTATTGTGCATTTTTTCTAAATAAAAAATTTGAATTAAAAATTTTCATATATTTATTTTTAGTTTTAATAAATAATATTTGACATTTCTTCAGCGGTTTTACTTTATGAATAATTTTATCATAAATGACTTTTTTCCGCTGTACGTCATTCATCGTCAACGAGCAGTGTCGTCGAATGAAATTTATAAACCGATTTAGAAGTGTATAGCAAGACACTTTAAGCAGATTGCCTAAATTTGTTTACCCGTCTGTAGGCGGCTTAATAAAACAGCGCGCTGTTGAAATGCATTCATTTTGAGAATTTACTGTTATCTGTATAAATATTCGCATTAATTATCGGAATGACTTCAAACGAATATCTTAAGGCGCTAACATATTCCGGATTCCAATATGTATTACACATACATAATTAACACTCACATACAAATGGATATAAGAGCAAAGCAGGCAAGCACAAATATATTAGCACATAATCATAAATTCCAAATCTCATAACCCTTTCGGCTGAATTTTGAATTATTTATGCATTTGGCGGTAGGAGTTGGACAAATATTTGCACAAAATAATGGAAATAGAAAGGAAATAGTTGCTGGCAGCTTCCAATAATTTATGAGAAGAGCAGCAGCATATGACTAATGTAAATATGAGTGTGAAGAGTGTTTTCTTTGACTCGATATCCAATTTTGTAATAAAATTTAATGCAAGTCCTTTTCTGTATTAAGTAAATTCTTAGAAATTAAATTCCTAAAGCAAACCCTCTCAAATGGGATAACTAATATGCATACATGTGTATATAATATGCAACAAACACACTTGTCGTATACATTTGATTTTTTTTTACATTTTCCCAATATTATTTCGAAGGTAAAATCTCATTTGTTTTCTTAACAAAAAATTGCTGACACCCAAAAGGCAAATATGAACTCGTTAAGAACTTTTGTAAAGCAACTCGAAGAATTTCAAAATTTGAAAATGTAAACTCTTGCCAAAGCGCAAGTTTGGGCAGTATATGTGTGTGTGCGAGTGTGTGGGTGTGCGAGTTGAAGTGTGAAGATGAAGAACTTGAAAATAAATGTTGCATGCCGCAGCAGAAAATCATACGAAAGTAAGCTACATACACACACACACACACACACACACACACAAATACATAAGTACTTACATGTATACACATATGAGTGTTTAAATGCAGTTATTTTTGCTGCTGATGACTGGCAGCATTTTGATATGAGCAAAAGGATAAAACAAAAAAATTTTAATAAATTCATATCAAGCTTTATAATGCACGCACACTCACACTCACACACAAACATACAAGAATACGCTACATACACTTCACTTTTGTACAAACACATAAATGAATAAAACACATCCTTTGTGAGAGTGCGTAAGTACGAGAGAATTTTTATTTGCGCCTTCTTAGCCGCCAGCGTAAAAGTTTTCAACTCCATTTCACAGCGATATGCGTTCAAGAGAATTCAAGAGGAAGAAAGAACAAGTTAAGTCAAAGAATGCACAAGTTCATGCCAAAGGCTTATAAGAGCAGTAAAGGGAAAGAGAGAAAGTGAGCGTATTTGTATTTCTGATAGAAAGCAGACGAGAGGTAGTAGTAGTAGTACTGCCAGTTGCAATATATGCAGCGCGTGCGTTGCTGATGAGTGCAAAGTAACCTAATTGAAAGTATTAAGTGTTGGCAGTTTGAATGACACCGCAGGCATTAGGGTTCACATGTGAAATAAATGAAATAAATGCAGTTAATATAGTTTCAAAACAAAATTAATTTGGTGCAAGAACAGTAAGAACAATATTTAGTAAGAAAAGTTGCTGACATATATCATGCCTGTCAAATATGCTGGTGTGTGAAAAATTCGGCAATGTGTCACAACAAGCATCTTCATTACATAAATCTACTGAGAAACAATCAACTCACACAAAACTCTGCATTTCTTATTTTATTTATTTTTATTTTCAGTTTCAGAATTCTACATATGGAAATTTTGTCACACAACCTTCTACATTTCGTCTTTGAAAATCTGTTTTCATACGAGTAGTAGGTATAATCTTATAGAATTTACTATTCTCGGATATATAATTTATATCTGCGGTGGGGTAGTAAGTTCAAACCACTTGAAAAATCAGCTTAGCGAAAATATTTTATCATATAGGGGTTTCCAAAAAGAGTGATATGATTTATTTAAAAAAAAAACACTAATTGTTTTTAAGGAAGTTCAAATTGTTTTTATTTAATGTGAAGTACAATCGATACAATTAAGTTCTGGATATAACATCATTCAAATGAACTCCACGACTTCTTTTGCTGGAACGAATTCGCTGAACCAAATTTTGAGCATTTTTTCCACTTAATCAAGTCGTAAGTCATAAATGGTGCGTTCAATATTGACTTTTAAAGCTTGAAGAGAATCTGGTTTATTGCTAAAAGAAATAGTCCAATGGTGTTAAATCACAACTTTTTGGAGTTCATTTAATGTCACAATTTCTCGAATCGAATTGAATCTCCAAACCTTTCGCGCTATAAGTCGGTTGTTGCACGTGCTGTGTGACACATAGCCCCGTCTTGTTCGAACCAGATGTTATTAAGATCAACTTCTTCCAAACGGTGCAATTAGTGAAAAATTTTAAATACCATTTGGCCTACAATAAGGGGCAGACCTGGCATAAGGAATCGTACTCTTCTTGTCTCATTTATCAACCTGAGTACAATTTCAAAATTTATCAAATTCTTTTTAATTAGTGTTGTATTAAGGAATGGCGTGATGAAAGTGAAAACCGGTGAATAAAAACAAGACGGAGTACAATGCAACATGTGGTGAACGGTACACCCAATAATACTTTGTTCACTGGAAGAAGGTGTAGTGAAATTGCTAAAATTTAACACTAGACAGCTAAATATAGAAGGTGTTCTCCTAGAACTACAAAATTAAAAAAAAATTGATGCAGCAATGTCAAATGACATTTACTTTAGCCATAATAGGGTGGAATGATATACAAAAATGTGTAAACAATACTCCGAGAATGCATGTGAAAAATAACAAACACAATGGAGACTTTGGTACAGATGCTGCGGATAAATATGAGGAATGATAAATATGGGGAATGATGTACGAACTAGCGCTAATGGTGCATTGGGTATATTGCTCCAAGTGTGAAGGCCACGACAGCATAAATATAGTTAAAACCAAAGAAATTTATAAATATTATATCCAAAACCAAATGGAAACCCTTCACCTGATAAGCGAAGAACGGACGGAAGGCAAGCCTGTTGGTAATTGTGAAGATCTTTAAAAATTTATTCATGGGTTTTAATGCAAGACTTCTCTGTGGCCGACCCAATACCTAAGCACATTTCAAACTCAATTGAGATTGTGAGCATTACTCTCGACTGCCAAAAGGGCCATCTTTAGGTTTATTGCTAACCAAGCAGCAATTAAAACACTGTACAAATGTTTGACGACATGTAATGAGTCAATTAATAACTTTCGACTTCAGTCGATTGATCCACATCCACTATGTACCCTGCTACAGGTTTACGAAGATGGGCACGTGTGTATTGAAGAAATTATTTAAAGTAGTTCATTCGAAACAAGCGAACTATTCGCAAATGCCCACTTGGTAAACACGTGGCAGCGCAATGAGCCTACTCAATGGCAATAATTTTTCTTGAGATCCATCACAATTACAGAAATAAGACAAAAATATTACGAGAGTGATGAAAACAATTTAAATTTAAGAAGCGGAAAGAGTTTTTTGCTAAAATCAAATTTTTTTTTTTAACAACATCACTGCTCAAAACTCTACAATCACAGGCATTGAGAGATGGCATCGTGTGAAAATCAAATAAAATTAAAATAAAATTAAAAATGAAATAATATCAGATAAATTTTATTACAAAATGCCTAAATGAACCGTGGAGATTTCTTTGATAAATAATTAGAAAGTCAATAAAAGATGGAAAATTCAGCTAAAGTGATGAAATTTCTTTACCGGAAATTAAAACGAAGTTAGAGGAAAAACAAGATGGAACGGCTGTCTTCGGCCATGCCGAAGTCTTTATACCTTTCGATAACAAAAGAAATTTATAGCAAAGGGTAAAATTCGATATTGATAATTTTCAGTGTCAATATGAAATTGAGTTTACCTCTGTAGAATACCAAATATCACGCTCTTAGATTACTTGTCGGTGGAACTAGGGTGCAAAACCTTATATCTGAGCAAATATGTTGTATGGGGGCTATATGATATCGAATTCCGAAAGATTTCGATGATTTTCACTACCAATATGCAATTCATAATATGTGTGTAGAATACCAAATTTTACGTTCGTAGGTACTCTTTTTGACGGATTTATGACCCAAAATTTTAAATCTGAAAAATCGGATGTATAGGATATAGGCATCCGAACAGATCGGTTCCGCCAAATGATCGTTTAAACGTATATGTACATCTTCCTACCAAGTTTGGTTGAAATATCTCGAAAATTGAGGGACTAGTTTGCATTTAAACAGACAGGCTGGGAGACGGACATGGCTAAATCTACTCAGCTCGTCATTCTGATACGATCGGTATAAATATCATTTCTCCTTCTGGTACTTACATACTTCGGACCAAAGTTAATATACCATTTCATGTACATGAAAGGTATGGATCGATATACGAATATGAACATAATAAATGTGCTTGTCTACTTGTAAGTAAATTATTTTCTCAACAAAAAAGATATATTTTAAAATTTAAATATATATTGATGTATGTATGTATTTCACTTTACCGTTATTATTATTATCTTGTTACGTTACATTACATTAATTACATTTTATGCATTGAATTGCGAATTGCAGAATCAATGGTAGTTTAAATTTTGTTTGCAGAAAATTCGCTTGCATATTTTCATTTGCTCAACCACATATACATATGTATGTAGGAGTAATATATTACATACTCAAGCTACATACATATGCACATATTTATTGAAAATAATAATAAATATTCTACTCGCATCCACATATATGATGTATCCATGGGCGTATTCAAAGGGGGTTTTAAAGAAATGTAGTGTAATTAGTATTCGAACTCACATTATCTATGTGTAAAATTCTTCAGTCACCTTTGCTAGACTTATCAGATGATATTGAGTGTATTGAACAAGTTGTAAAAGATCAGAGAGCAGATTTTCGATTATTTCCCATTCAGCGACCGAAATTCTAAAGTCTATGAGCGCAGAAATGAACTCCCTGCCCTTCTGAACAGGACAAAGCAAATGACATATCAAACCATCAAAAATCCTACTACGAGATTGGTCTTACAAGTGATCCTCATTGATAATATTTTTCGTGCAATTCTCATAAAAGCTTGTTCATAGCGATCACAAAATTGTCATATTTTCTTCCCTAAATATTATTATTATTATTATTATTATTATTATTATTATTATTATTATTATTGTTATTATTATTGTTAATTTTTTTTTTTTTTTTTTTTTTTGATATACAACTCAGTGACACATAATCGATTTCCATAAAGATATCTTCCTTGAAAAGGAAATATAACGGGGAATCCCCTAGCTAATTATCACTGAAATTTCTCGGACATAACACATATAAAGCACTAATATTATTATTTGGCTTGTAAATAAAGTGAAGTTATATATTGAGAACAAAAATACCATCAACTGTGAATATTATAAGAACTAAATCCGACACTGCAAAAGAAATGCTCCATGTTCCAAATCAATCAAACAACAACAAAAATTACATATATGGTACTTGGAATTGCTCTCACATCCACCGTATTCACTATATCTGATTCTCAGCTACTACTGGCTGTTCCCAAAATTCAAAAAATTCTCACTGGTAAGAAAATTCGCTCGAATGAAGAGGTTTAATGTTGAAACGCCCTTTTTTAGAGGTAAGAGATAAAACGATATGTAAAAGTAGTATTTTATGTTTTTTTCTCTTTTTTTTAATGGAATACTTAATAAAAACTTATAACCCCCGTAAACCAAATAAAAAAGAGTTCCTTGCTACGGCCCTGTATGTTTGTTTGTTTGTATGAATGTACGTAAACATATCGTAGAACGTGTAAAATTCAGCAAATTTCAAACACTTGGAAAGGAATTTCTTTATATATAAGTATGTTATATGCTACAAATATACATATGTACATATATATATATATAAATACTGGATTTACTTGATTTCAATTACTTTTATATGCTTTAACGGTTAAAAATAGAAAAATTAATGACACCTTGTGGTGTATGTGTATGTCAATACAACTTTTTTAGTTTAAACTTGTATCTTTCTACATTTCTAATTGAACTTAAAGAAAATATTTATGCCAAAAACAAGAATTTATTGATTTTTTTCTTCATAAAATCTTTATTTCACTTGATTTTCGTGCATTGCATGTAGCAGGACAAACGCGTTACTTCCCCAAATAGTAGTCAGCCATTATCAGCCGATCCCATCGGACTTTGCATCTCTCTTCCATAGTTGTTAGGTGCTGTTCTTCGCTATATCATTAAAGATTTTGTGAAAACTGGTCGAGTTGACTGTGGAGGAAATACATTTTGACGGACATATTACATACTAAGCTGTTTGTCCTGAATTTTGTAGACAATTACTCCACTTGCGATGTCCTTGCAAGTTTTTGGTAAATTCAACAAACGAGTTCCACGCAAATATATAGAGTTCCAAACTGGGAATTGCACTTGATAAATCAGCAACACTTCTCAATTTTTTTTTCTTATCTGTGGATCATCAACAATACTCGCTTTTATCTTTTAAATGCTTACGACGGGAAATTTTATTTCACTATCTGAAGTACTCACAACACATTTGGCTAACTATTTGAGGTATACACGGTGTACTTTCGGCTACAATTTCCGACATAAAGTATGAAAAATGTTATAAGTTTTCTGAACTTTTTGGACTCTGTATTCCTCACAACACATTTGGAACATTGGGACGACAAAATCGACCCATTTATAAAACGGAAACTACCAAGAGATTAAAGCGCACATAGTCGTCCAACTACTCAAGTAACTGGTAAAATTTCAAAGAGTTTCGAAGAGACTGAATCGTTTACAGATATTGTAAGGCCTTTCCATTACCCGAATGTAACCGTTTTTCAACGTTCGCAAGAGCTGGAACTTTCTTGCGACCTAAATCCATATAAAGTCTAGCTCATACAAAACCTGAAGCCAGCTGACCATTCACAATGACTTAGTTACATCGATTGAGTGGTTAACAACAAGCAGTGACCTCTGGTGCGCTCATAGGTCTGGAGGTGTTATCGGAACTTAATTCTTTGAAAACAATAACGGCGAGACTGTCATTGTCAATTTGGAGCATTATGGTTATGTGATAACCGACAATATTGGACAATATGTAATTCCAACAAGATGTTGCCACATGCTTCACAACATGAGCGAATATTGCGAGAGAAATTTCCCGGATTTGGAATTTTTCTTTGTGAGTTCACGCAAAAGACTGTGTTTATATGGATTTAACTCTTGAGCACTTGAAAACCAACATTCGTCAAGTTATGGCTGAGATACTGCCCAATATATGCCAAAATGTGGTCAAAAATTACCACAAACGTTTCGAAGTTTGCAAAAATTCACGAGACAGTCATTTGAATTATGTAGGAAAAGGAATTTCATGAAATGTATTTTATTTAAATTTATTTTGAAACCGCAAAGTAAAGGGTCCCGCTTTGGCAAAGTAGGGAGTTTGTTCGCCTATAAGTAGAATAATTTTAATAAATTTAAGTCGAATATGTACTCCTATGTATATGTATATATAAGTATGCATGAGCTTCTCTATAAATCTGTCCGGATTTATATATTTTTTTTTTTTGTATTTTTGATTTCCAATTTGTTTTACATTAATTTCAATTGCTGAATTGAGCAGTAGTTAAGCATTATTATGTAGCCATATGTGCATATATTTGTATATATGATAATGAATTCAGGTGCAGAGAGCGTTTGTTTGCATAAATACATTAATATTTATTGCAATTAGCGATTTCCTTTGGCGGTGTATTTGCATACAATTATATTTGTTATGCATTACATTGTATTTATTTACCCTGTTGTTTACCCTGTAGGAAATATTTAATAGGAAAAATTCGAAAATTAATCAGGGAGAGTTACGTAATGAGTAGCTGCTGAAGACGGGTGCAAGTACGCTCCCTCGAGTAAGCAATTTGGATAGTTATGCTGCATGAAGTACATATATACACAGCCGAATAAGTAGACGGGTGGTCAGTATGCAGTTGCATGGCAAACACAATGCAATTTATGCTCTTATTAATGATTTTATTGTCACCTTACCATTGATGTGGCTAATTGTGGGAATTGAATTCTTCAGTATGATGAGGATGATCTGCTGTTTCGCCAAATTATATGTTTTCACAATTGTTTATGTTAAGCAATTTTTTTCCACAGAAAGTGATTGCTATGTAGATTCCACATTCCATTGTTCTCTTTAATTGATATTAAAATGTATTTTATATATTACATAAGAACTTATTAAGTTCGCTGATATTCGTTTTTGGGCGAAATTAAATTTTTGCAATTTTTTTTTTGTAAGAAAACGCTGTGTTTAGGAAATCGTTAAATTGAGCAATTTTTTAAAATGTTTAGCAAATTTTTTGCTTACCAACCTTTTTTTATCTACTTATACAGTACTTGAATTTACGAAAAAAAAACTTTGTTGCAGCACCTCCATTTCTAAACCGAAGCAATTTTAATTTGAAAACGAAGACCAAAACAAAAAAAATATAATTTATTTAATTGCATGTGTGTGTATGCATATATTTATATGACAAAACAAAAGCTAACATAAAGTATTTTATGATTATCTCAACTCTTATACCGCTCTCCTGCTGCTGGCCAAAAGGCACCTTGGCGTATACGCAACTTCGTTAGCTTTGTGTTATATGTACGTGTGCATGCTATATGAGTCTGAAAACATGAATGAGATTTATGGTGACGTTGCAAAAAATCCCAAAGAGGATTAAGCAAAAGTATAACGACATAAATATATTGATGAACTGTCACGTACACAGATATATATACCACATGTGGTCATACTATATGAATTTGGTGATGCATAATACACATGTATGGTGGATTAATATTTTTATTCGCACATATACACATGTACACATAAATGTATGTATGTGTATCTATATGCACCAAAATGAATAACCTGAACAAAGCCAATACGCTAGCGTTTTATTTGTTTTATCTCTCAGCTCTCAAATCGAAATTTGTAGTACCCCTTAAAGCTCTGAATTGATTGCGACTTTATTGCGTGTTTAAATCCAAATTACTTTCTTCCATTAAACTAACGATAAGGATGAAAATAAGGCTAGCCATAAGGATAATAATAAAAGACAATGATGGGGGAAAAGGACAAGGACAAGGATAAAGATAAGGATAAGGATATGGATAACGATGAGGATAAAGACAAAGATAATTATAAGGATAAGGATAAGGATAAGGATAAGGATAAGGATGAGGATATGGATATCGATAAGGATACTGACAAGGATTAGGACAAGGATAAGGATAAAGATTAGTATAAAAATAAGTATAAGGATAATAATGAGGATAAGGATAGGGATAAGGATAAAGATATAATGGGCATAAAGACAAAGATAAACTAAAATTAAAATTAAAAATAAAATTAAAATTAAAATTAAAATTAAAATTAAAATTAAAATTAAAATTAAAATTAAAATTAAAATTAAAATTAAAATTAAAATTAAAATTAAAATTAAAATTAAAATTAAAATTAAAATTAAAATTAAAATTAAAATTAAAATTAAAATTAAAATTAAAATTAAAATTAACAAAAAATTAAAGAAAAAAACACATTGTACTCCTGGCCATGCTGGACATTCACTTTAGCAGACTATATTTGCTACTTTCCAAACAAAAAAGCGGCGTAAGTCTAGACGCGGCGATTGACGTTCTATTATTTATTATATTAAGCAGAGTACAACACTTGACAGCATTGAGAGTGTCCTCAGTCTATCGAACAGTGTCGGGTCCGGCAATCTTAGTAATAAGTCGTTGCATACCAATTGACCCCCTGGCTATGCAGCGATAAAAGACCTATGAGGTGAAAAGTCATTAGCAAGATAGAATCAATATAAACATTAAAGATGGAGTGAGGTCAGCTCTATCAAAATGGCAAAATAGGTGGACAAATGAGTCAGTGTTATGCTATCTAGCGAAAACAATTGGCGCTTAATATCAGAATACGTAGAGAATGTAATCCGTAATAAAAAGCGGGATCTGAACGCTAGTGCAGAGATGTAAGTCTCGCTATGAAAAATATGGAACGCCACCCTGAAGTGAAGCGAAAGTGGTTCGAGAGCGGGCGACAGTTCCTTAGAGGAGAGTTAGTTAGTGACCTGCAAGTGGCGCATAACACTGCTGTGAGGACACAATGCCGATGCGGTAGGAATTTGCTACTCACCCGAAATAAAAATTTATGCACACATAAATGTATGTACGTGTACGTAAGCTTATCATAATACAAATACATGCATATATTTGATATACTTGCATATGTACACTGGATTATACATGCATGTACGTGTGTTTGTTATCGATTCTGCATAATTTTTGTAAACAATAATGTCAAGGATTGACGGGGTAGAAGCAATTGATTTGTTCAAACAACTATAGCAGCAATAATACCAACAACAAAAAAAGCATAAACAAATAGTGTTAAGTGTTAAATCAACAATACTTACGGAGCATATAAATTGATTGTGGAAAGGCCAAAAAAGGAGCTTCAGAAAAGCGTAAGCGTAAAGTTCAGGGAAAATTAAGGGAAATTTCTGCTAACGAACTCACGCACACATTTATTTACGCACGTACGCAATTACACGCAAATGGAATGAGTTATGCAGATATATGAATGTTCGTTTTTTGTGTTCAAAATTTAAATGGTAATAAAAACGAATAAATTTTATGATATAAATTTCCTTCTACAGCTTAAAATAGGAAATGTATTTCGACAACCTTCTCATATAGTTAAATAATTTCCCAATGGAATTTGAGAACATCAAAAATTGCTCTTATAATAATAAAACTAAGTTTTAACTGACAAAAATGCCATTTTTCTGAATTGGACGTGTATATAAAATAAATAATCAAAATTATCAAAAATCAATAGGTTGAAAAAAAATGTTTAAAAAAAATTACAGCACTACGTTCATTTTTAAAAATTCCATGTCAGGTCAGAAAACCCCTTTAGCGCCTAAAGATATGCAAAATATTAATACACATACCCACGAAAATGCTCTATAAACACTACCTTGCACACATATATGTGCACGCAAAACCAATCAACCAGAATTATGCCGCTCACTCAAAATATAAGTGGCATTAACACTTAAGGGTAAATGAAACCAATTATCAGTGCCGCGCATAACTTAAAAAACTACAAATTTATGCATTTTTCCTCATCACCCAATGCGGGTTATTAGCATAGAAAAACCGTCAGCTTAAACGCTTGAAAACATATTTTTTAATGTCAGAGAGTAGACCATCCGTTGCTCGATGAAAATATGCAAATGCTCCTGTAGGTATGCCACACTTTTTTATATATTTTTTATATTAATTTTTACTTTTTTTTTGTCCCACTTGGCTCGCCCAAGCACACAATCATAGCATAATTACTTTAGTGTCGCACGCTCATAATGCTCTATAAATTCGTTTAGTTGCTGAGAGTTATTTACACTGACAGATGGGAAAAGGCAAACAAGTATCAGTGGAGATGCAAACAAAGAAATAAACGGGCAAAATAACAATGTAGCTAAAATAATATTGGCACAAATTAACGGTTGCTTATATTATTCAGTGGTAACAATTCAACTGAAAATTTGCATAAATTTAATACCTCAATATAGCATAACACTGCCTGTTATTAGCTGCTTTCATATATATGCACATGTCTACATACGTATGTATATATAAGTACATAAGTGGCCAGACAAACCATCTGGTGCACTTTGCAATATCACCGTTGTAGCATACAAATCGCATAAAAGCACCACGCGCTATTTATGCTGTAAATTTTTCAAAGTTTTTTCTTGCATCGAACTGCTTACTTTTAGGCGCCACACCATGCCTTGCCAATTGTAATATCTCGCATTTTATGGCAAATTATTTCACTTTTTCCCATCCCTTTCGAGTACGCCAATTTTCGCGCATCAACAGCCCAGTGAGCCGTTTCCCCATACATTTCCTATCCAGTATCTGCATAGCACTTCGATACAATTACGCTATGTAGGTATGTATGTCGGTGCGCTTACATGCATTTAATCATTCATATTCATATTTATGCATTATGCATTCGTATTGTCATTGTTGTTGCTTCAATACATATGAGCATCGCTTTCCGTAGGTTGTGGGCTTTTAAGGCATTTCAAGCAACGATTGGATGCGAACAAGAGTAGCTATTGTACAAGTATATTCTGTAGCATACTTTTCGGATGACGGGGGAGGCAGTCTGCTATTATGTACGCGGAACGTTACAAATTTTGCATCGTTTTTATGTAAGGGCGTTGCTAAGTGAAGCTTTCGCAATAACGGGCGGAGAATTTTGCATATTTTACTTCATGTTCTTCATGAACTAGTCGGTAAAAATTATTATTGCTAACAATTGAACTGAGCTTTAGTAGCACTAAACTTTCAAAAATAGAACTATATGCTTTCAAAGCCAGCTTTTTGAAAAACACCTTTACTTAAGTTTTTTTTTTTTTTTAGTTTCCAAAACTTTTGCAAACGAAATGCAGGTTATGATGAAGCGGAGCGGAATACAGCTGTCAATCAGCTTTTCTCACACCAAGTCCGTTAGTGCGTGATGAAGAATCGTATCCTTTCAGAGGTGGGGAACATACCCTCCCCCCTAATCCAGAGTGTCATGTGTTTTCATGCCCGTACGAACGCTCCCGGATACCAGTCCACCTCCGGGAGTAACGGCGACTTGCTGCGGCATAGCGCTCTACCGCAGTCGACTGTACCCCGAAAGGTCCCCTGCGGTCAAAGCATCTAGCTCATCAATTCCGGCTCAATCCGCGAAAACGTCTGCTAGTCAAATCAGTTGAATACCATAGCCTTAGATGAGAACTTATAGTTTTGACGAGCATCGCGACAACGTACTACATTTAATGATATTCAGACTAACATCATCGCACTCCAAAAAAAACGATGAACAGGACAATTACTAACTTGTACTACAGCGGCCATGGAAGAGAATAACTTCGTTGGCAATGATTTATGTTCGCTCAAGTGTACGAACGTCTTGCCACAATATGCATTAAAGCCTTCTAAACATATTGGTGATTGAAATACAAGTCACGAAAGAAGTGAAAGACGAGTCGACCAATGAAAACTGCCCTGGCCATGGTGTTATCTTTGGTGGTATAATCGGAGAATTCGGCAGTCACGACGAAACGTCACTGAATGGGGCGATATCGCCGGAGCTCGAATTCATCACGATATATATGACTGTCTCGGAATTAAATTGTCCATGCCACCGCCAAGATATACAGTCTATGCACAAATTAGATATCGAGAAACAGCAATCACAACAGACAGCTCGACTTTCCCTGAGAGAGAACTTGCGGGAATAGAAAGATGGAAACTAAACGCATTTGCATACAGAAAAGCAAGAAGCTGAAATGTGTAATCATAGAGAACTTGAGAAGCTGTCGGCCAGGAGTAATGCGAGAACAGTTCTTGCTTATGAGATATAGTGATCCAAGTCCAGCCAGTTGAATAGAAGTCATAATTTTAAAGCCATCCACACAGCGGTGGAAGTAGAGAAAGAGAAAGACCACCAGTCCGTTGGAAGGATTAAATGGAAATAGGGACTGAGGACATAAAAATTTACTTGGATTTACTGTCACTTCGGGCAGACTTATGATGACAATTGAATGGGAACCGGACAACTTAAATTTTAAGAATGTTTCACCTACTAAAAAAAAAGGTCTACTGTATACCAATCATTGACTTTATGAGTGATTGCAAAGTGAAAGTGTTTGACCACATAGAGATAGATAACAGAATCGGTGGCAAGGGCGGTAATGAATTCCACCGGAGTTATTGAGAAGAGGAAGAACTTGAAGGCATTTACTTCGCTTTTAGAGAAGATGAAGAATTTATAAAAATACATGAAAGGGATGCTAATGAGGAGGGAGTATGGAATGATAGGTTAATTATTAGTAGAATTTTTTTCAGAACAGAAGTTTGCTCTATTCTTCGTTCAAAATTCCCACAAGCACTTTGTTGAAAAGGTTGTGATGAAATTGACTTTTTTTTTCTTTAAAATGCGGAAGCATTTTATGTTTCCTTTGTAGGCTATAAAAAAACAGCCTTAACGTATGCAACGTTTTTGCTCATTTGCCTCTTCGAGTTATGTTACCTCAAAGAGAGAAGTAAACTGCAAACACAGGCACAGAAAAAATAACAGCAAAATAATTCGTAGGCGAACAAAGAAGTGAGAGGATAATGCACACAAATGGAAACGTATTGAAGATTACGCGACCCATTGTTGACTTTTAAAACAGTGAAAGCGCTGCAACAGCTGTTTTTTCTGCATTACGCTTTGCATGCTTTTATGTTTATTTTCGCTTCTGTTTTGCTGTGCTATTTTGCCTAGCCTCTAGGATTTGAAAAAAAATTTATGGAAAAGAGGTATGCAAATCACTGCTTACACAGACAGCTTAAGCAACACAACGACAAATGGATAAATGGTGCAACATTAAAACAACACAAACATTGGGTAAATCGTTTGAGTAGCAACAACAATTACAAACTGTCAGCTTCAAAAAGCTACACAAAACCTAAGCAAAAAAAACATTCATAAGCCGCACAACACTTAAGCCCCACACAAGCTTTGGTTGAAAGCCAAAAAGGACTGCGAACCAGAGTAAAGTCAAATATTTGTGTGATGAGGCAAAAAAGCAAACTAGAGGAAATACTATGAACTCTATAAGAGATGTTGAGTGCAAACATATGTGTGTTTATATTGGAGTGAGTGGGCATTCAATAGCAGGGCAAAGCAGGAAATATAGCCTTTTGAAAGAGGGACTGGTGGGAGAGTTACTTCCTTCCGGTTATATTTCTTCTTTTTTTTCAATTTTTTCGTTCAGAAGGCTTACGGTAAACAAAAGTCAAAGTATAATACAACAAATAGCCAGTAGCCTAAACATTAAATTCATATTAAGATGTTGTGTTTGTGGCAGTGTTTAAAGGAAAATGGAGGCAAAATGTGGAAGAATTTATGTTAATATCTCTTTCAAGGCCCAACTCTTTGAAGGTTCCTGGTACATCGAAACTTACTTTAGATTTTGTTGAAGAATACGGACAGTGATGAGACCTCCAACGCTGTCACATTTTAATAAAAAGCAAAAATTTATCGGCAAATTAGCATTAAAACTTTCAAATAGGTGGGAAAATATTTACGCTATATAGTATTCTTTCAAATAGCTTCAGCTTGATACCCATATTGTATAATTTATTATCTTAACAAATTGATTGTATTTAAAATTTTGAGGAGAGTTGCCATCTGTTTGGAATTTTTTATTACTATTAAATATAAGTGAAATGAAATGTTATATTATTGAAAGAATTAAACTGAGGTAAATTTTGAAGACTAACAGAAGTAAACATTTTTTAACAAATGCCACCTTATTTATTAAAAAAAGGTTTACTTCTGTTAGTAATAAAAAATTTCAAACAGATGGCAACTCCCATCAAAAATGTATTCGCCTTTAAGCTTTGTAAATCTCTCATATCCATCCATATAAAAAGGATAATAAGATACATGGTACATCTTATCAATTATATTAAATTGAAATTTTTACACTTTAAACAGGTGGCAACGTTGCCCAAATATTTTTCTCATTAACCCTTTATGCAACCACTTCAGTTTGATATCCATATTGTGGTATTTCACTAACTTCATCACTTTTTTTTTTTTTTTTTCAAAATTAAATTTCTCTGAGGTGTTAACAGCGCTACCGCCTGAACACAAACAAAACGAAAAAATTTAATCAAACTGAGCATGAGTTCAAAGACAAATTTAGTTCCATATTTTATAAATACAAGATTTCAAAATAGGTGGCAACTCAATTCCAATGTAATTTGAACTATTATCGGTTCAATAAAAATTTCGACTATTATCAAGCTCTCTTGAATACACGCACACAATTGAATCTTAATTGGTTGAGCCATTCAGGAGGAATTTAGTCACATACTCACATACTCAGGTTTATTGGTATATACACATTTGAAAATTAGAGATTTCACATCTCCTTTTCCGATTTCGGGAATACATGAGCCACCTAAATGATAGCCAAAATACGCTGTGTAAATTTAGTTGAATTCGGTGAAGCCGTAGTCGAGTTATAAAGTAAAAACAAAAACGAAAATGTGTCCTTATTTTTATAAAAGAATATGTTTGCCACGCTCCCCTTTCCAAATAACAAACTTCATATAAACCATCTGCATAATACCTCAAATATATTGTAAAAAAAAATTGTAAATACTGTGCAGTCGTTCTCAAGTTATCAAGTAACAAATCAACCGGTCACCAATTTTAATTTGGTGTAGCCGTTCTCAAGTTATGAGGTCAAACCGTATACGTGCACCTATTTTTACATACAAAAATAATTTTTTATAAAAATAAATAAATATTCGTCTATAATGATGTTGCTGCCTTCATAATAGTACCCCCAAAGAGATTACGCTCTTGTGCCAGCCCTTTTTTCAATCCCCGAAACAAATAGTACTTAGTTTTTTCAGTGACGTACTCTTCATGCCCGACATGGCTTCAAACCAACGGCTCTTTAAAATTGCTTTTAATAATTAAAAGTAGAAAAAGATCACTCGGAACAACATCTGACGAATAACGAGACTTTATCCTCATCAAAGTATTGTTTTTCGGTGAAAAATACACGGAAAAGCTATAAAGTGTGAGTAGGTGTAAAAGCAATGAAGTTTTTTCCAAAAATCGTGGCGTTTTTTCGGATTACTTTACTTAAATAAAGTTGAAGTTATGGGCAGTACGGAGCTGTATTGGTAATAAGCGAAGCACCCTCACCAACTAACTAGCATTTGAAAAAAAGAAAATGTGGACTTTGAAGAGACAAGGAACAATTGAATTGAGAGTTTTTTAGTGACCAGCAAGTGGCAAATACCATTGCTGTGACGACGCACGATGATGCAGGTAAGCAAAAATATGGATCGAGGAATTCACAGACATTCCAAAGTCTTTATATTTTTCATGAGCATATCGAATGGATTTTTAGCGAAAACGTCATTTCTAAATAAATCAGTTCAGTTGAATTTCAGATTAATTGTGTGAATGTATGAATACGTTGTGACTCGGTACGCTATGAAATGCGGCTAATCCGATGCCACAAGTACGGAGCTATATGGAAGCTCAAGCCCTCATATGTTTCCTTTTCATGTGATCGTTCATAACAAATATGATTTTAATTGTATATTCAGTGATTGAATTATCACAAATTTCGAATTTTTCTTTTCCCCAAATTGGAAGAAACTCCTGTAAAACCAGTATTTTGCGAGGATTTAGGAGATATAAACCGGATCGATGAAATAGCTTTAGGGCATACCAAAAAGTTCAAATCAAAATTTTTTGGAGGATTGTAAAAAATGTTGTTGCATTTTAGAAATTTAAAAAATTGAAATAATTTTCTCTTAAATTTCAGATATTTTGGTACACAACTTTAAGGTGAACAAACTTAAAACCCTCGTGCGAAAAATTCCAAAAAATTGCGCGGCTTTTTATCTTAACCCTTTCATGCACTAAAGAAATTTTTTTCTGTGAATTATGTCTGAATAGGTCTAGTAAGCACAAAAAGGGTTAATTTAAAAAAAATTTAGTTTTTAATAATACGTTATTCCACAAAAAAAGGAATTAAAAATTCTCTCTGGGAAATAAACCGGTTTGAGAGAAAAAAGCAACATTAAATGATATTTGCATACAAAAAAGCCGTGAAGCGTTAAAAGAAATTAAGATACTTAAAATGTTCAAAATCTGTATGAAAATATTATATTTTATTAAATGTATAGTGTTTGATTGATGTAAATCTTTATGAATCAGTTTGATATAAAACAAAATTTTTAGTTCAAAATCGAGAAAAAAAAATTTGCACAGAAAAACTCAAACAAAAACGACAAGTAGCCATTTTTACTGCATTCAATTTTTTACACTTCATTACATACATGCATTTACCCAAATGAATTGACGAGCACATAATTTTGCCGCCAAAGGCCTACAAGTGAGATCAAAAAGAGATTTATGATGAATCTCAGTCGCTCATTAAAGCATTTTCTGACAATTTCTTTTTCTTCACATTTCATCAGCCAAAGAGACCAAAACTAATGGTGACTTAATTGTGTAAACATTAAAATGAGAAGAAAAAAAATTATATATTTTTTAAATTAAATGAAATTAGAACACATGAGCCGCAACCATTCAAGGATTAAACGTCGAGTCATTAGAAGAACAAATTGTAAGGATATACAAACATACAACCGCACCATTTAAATCACTGTATGCGGCATCTCCGCTAACTAAGCCAATTTAGGGCGAAATGAAAGCACGAAATGTTTTTCATTTTTTTTAATGTTGCAAATGAAAAGGCGTCAAAATGTGAAAGGCATTGGCGAGAAGCTTTTCAACACATTCTGGCCTCTTTTACCCTTCTAAGTAGTTACCCACGACTCATTTAATGGAAAGTTATGTCATGCTCATTAGGTTTTCGTGTTATTTGTGATATTACAAAAATGTCAAGAGAGAAAAAAAGAAGAAAATGACAGCCGTCAATGGACGAGAGGAGTAAGCGCTGCTCAAATTTTCGGGTAGTTCACTGTGCTGTCGATATTTACAGCATTTCAACGAGCTACTTTTAGCACGAAAAGAAAATTTCGTAAATTTTCAATATAACAAACCGGCTTTTGTTGTTTTAAAAAAGAAGTAAAGAATCAAAAATGCTGTTAAAGGAAATAATGAAGTTATTATGGAAAGAACGGGTATACCACACAGAACAAACTTATATATTGCCATTTTTACATCCTATATACAAAAGAACATATTTCACAAATATAAGAAAGCTCTCACAGAATGCTTCGCCCATTCCACAACTACAACTCTAATGAAAGTGCAGGCAAACAATGCAAATGAGCGTTGGAGCCTCGAACGCGGATATTACAAAGAAATATCAGCATAGAATTGAAGTTTCTGTTCACGTAACAGTAAGTAATTGAGAAGAAGCTGAATAAGAGACGGATAAATGAGCGCGTAAGTAGCAATAATACTAATGATGGCAGGCATGCATTCAAAAGGATCCAACACAAAATAAAGAAACAAAATGAGATGGATGGAATGTCAAGCCAATGTGCGAAAATATGTGAAAGCGTGAAAATGGTGTGCTATCTTTGATATCCTAATGGTTTGGAGAAAGTACTTTGTCCTTGATTAACGTCATTGAAGTATTCAGCATTCCTGATCAAATGGCTGAAATTATTTCATTCCTAAATAAAATTTCATTTTTGAACCTACTGTGGGGATGGAAATTAGATTTAAAAAAAATGGGATGTTGAAAATATGTAAACATCTTGAGCAGAATCGGTTTTAGTAAAGATTTACTCACTAGGTGGCACAACGATCGGGATATTCCTAAATATCTACTGCATTTACTCAAATTTTATACGAAAAAGAAATTTTTGTATTGAAAACATCTGTTCATTTTTTTTTATATTTAAAAAATTAGGATAAGAAATAGAATATTTCATTATATGTATGTATCAGAATAGAGTTTTAGAGAGAAATATGTTTTGCCGGGGGTTTCCGCCTATTAAAAAATTGTATGTAGTAAAAATATAAAATAAATGAAATATTAACAGACCTAAAGGTTTTTACCTTAACGATAAAAATCTAAGCAATTTTTATCCATATTTAAACTCTTTTTTGCTTTTAAATTACATCGCAAACAATTGGTCAGAAAAACAGCTGGTACGATGAAGAATGTCGAACTGCAACATTGCAATCGACCACAACACGTGCTGGACGTGGCTTAGATACCGAGAGCTGAGCTGAAATTGCAGAAGAAAAAGAGAAAAAGGCAGTGCAAATGAAACACCCGAAGTTAGCGAACCGGAAACCCAAATCGAAGTCGATGGTATAGGCGTTCTATCACCCGACGAGTTTGATTAAACAATAAAAAAAAGCGGTGGGAGCCGATGGCTTACCAGTAGAGCTGTTCAGATGCGTCTGCGAAAGGCTGGCAGGCTCATGCATCAGCTTCTTTGCAGAACATGATTGGACATTAATCCAAAAATATAGTCTGCAATTATAGTGAGAAAAGCCTCCTCAATATCACACCGTCAACAAGCTGATTGGACCTTATCAATGTAGCCTAAGAGCTGTTAAATCCACCATTGATCAAATATTCACCTTTTGACAAAGCATCGAAAAGAACCGAAAGGAAAGAATCGATACACACCACCTTTTCATCGATATTAAAGCTGCCTCTAAGCCGCTATGTCCAAATTTGACATCGTTGTAGAACTCATACAGCTATATAACACCAGAAGCGAAGTCAGAATTAGGAAGGACCTCTCCGAGCCGTTCAATACCAAACAAGGTTTCAGATTCTTTACAGTGTGATTTCTTCATTTTGATTCTGAATAAAATAATAACAGCCGCAGACAAAGAGAGCGAGAGAAAGAGAGAGAGAGAGAGAATGAGAGTGAGATACAGATATCATTGGCCAGCTTAGACAGAGAAGTGAAGCGAATAGGTTTTGTAGTAAACGAGGGCAAAGCGAAATTTCTGCTGTCATCAAATAAACAGTCAGTGCATTCGTGACTTGGCTCCCACGTCACTGTAGACAGTTGTAACTGTAAATCGTAAATAATTTCGTCTATCTAGGAACCAGTGTATGAAAAACACCAACAATGTCAGCTTTGCTGCTTCTGACTTGGTCTGAGAAGGTAATTGTAAAAGTAAAGTCCTCTCCCGACGAACCAAAAGCAAACTCTACAACTCGCTCATCAACCTCGTCCTGAAGTGTGGTGCAGAAGCCTGGACGATGTCGACATCTGATTAGTCGGCTTTAGGAGTTTTCGAGAGAAAAGATTTATGGTCCTTTGCTGATTGGCAACGGCGAATACCACGAATTATACGGCTTCATTGACATAGTTTAGCGAATAAAAAAGACAGCGGCTACGATAGCTTTGTTATGTCGTCCGAATGGATGAAAGCACACCAGCTTTGAAAGTTTTTGAAGTAATTATTCCAGCTGAAGGAAACAGAGGAAGAGGAAGACCTTCACTCTGTTGGAAGAATCAGGTGGAGAGCACCTTGGTTTCACTAATTTCGCGCAAAACAGCGAAGATAAGGAACGAGTGGTACGCTTTTGATGATTCGGCTATAAGCGGTGCGAAATTAAGGTGTCTTGAGAAGAAAAATTGTTTTAAAGTTACCATCTCTTACTAAGGGTTTTCAGTGATAATAACGAGCCAACAATATACATTCATATGTAAGTATATAACTTCCTTGATAGCGCCACTGCAGTAAATTTATCTCGTCTAAACCAAACCACACATGGCAAATACTTGTTTATTATTTATTACAAAATAGAAAAAAAAAATTGTACAACAACAAAAACTTACAATCCAACATTTACTTGCAAGTTGCAACTTCACTTAAGTGTTGTGGCATATAAAATAATACCCAAATGAGTTAGAAAATAATGTACTCACAAATATTAATCTTCTTACCAGCATTTAGGTAATTTCATAGAGCAAAGAAACACAAAATCAAAATGTGCAAGTAAAAAATAAAACTTCTATTCAAACTGAAAATTTGAAAATCTCCCAACGCCAAAGGTTATTTGCCAGCACTTAAACTCGATTTAACCCCCAACTTGACTGACAGCAACAAATTAGCGTGAAAGGTGGGATTTTCCGGAGCGCTTACAACATACTAGTATAACTATACAACATGTAAGGCTGTGAAGAAAGCAAGCAATTTACAATGCAAGCTGATTTTAGGTACTTTCAGTATTCGTTGAAATTTAATCCTTTTTTTTTTCTTTTTGGAGCAGCAACATTTTATGCCATTCTATTTGCAGAGGCAATTTGTACAACGACACTGCACTTTAAAGGGTACAACAGTTGGCGAGAAGGACAAGTTGAAGAAGAGGTAGAAAATGCATTTTATAAGCAGAAAGAAAAGCTTTAAAAGCCAAAACATGTTTACTTTATACCTCATGCTTTATGTAAATACACCATTGTATGTGTGTAGCAATACTTCAACGGATGCCCTCCTAGTACTCTTCGTCTGCCAGTACACTTCACTATACAATATATTCGTAAAAACGTATTCTTTCCTAAAAGCAAAACTCCACATTTTCCTACTCCTTAAATGCATTTTTTAGATTTTCCAATTTTTCAATGAAAATACATACCTTTGTGCCAACGAAGAGAAATGCGAAGGAAAAGTAGTTCTAAAGAAATCTCGTTGTTTACGTGTGTGCGTGTAAATGCGTGTGTAGCCCTTTGTACAAAAGAGCAGGAACGCGTATTAGATTATTTCCAACTTGATGGCATGCACATCCCAGGGTTTCTGCCTAACGAAACTCTTTGTGTTTATGACGACTCCTCTAAGCAAAAAAGGTTTGTGCTTGTTCCGGAGTTACCTCCCTCGTTTTGTAAACATATAAAAGTTTTCTCCTATATGAAAGGCTCGAAAGACGGAATAACGCAAAGTGCTTTGTTGAAAGTGCTTTTCTTTTTATTGTTTTTGTTTTGTACCTTTGAATGGCGAGATCTGTGAAAGAAATGGAAAGAAAATAATTAATGAACTAAGTATGCAGCCAGCAATGGAAAAATATTTTCAATTGCGTTGAAATAACTGTTTCTTGGCAATAAAATTTAACTTTGTATTAAGCGAAAATTTTATAACTAAAAATATTAATAATATTACAAAAAAATATATATATAATATTACTTTTTTATTAATAATTTATATATAATTCTTTTAATTTTTTCATTTATTTATTTTCTTTGAATTTGTCATAAATTTTTTAAACAAAACTAATTTTTATTTTATTTCAATTTTTTCCATTTGGTTTATTTTACATTTATTTTATTTTATTTTATTTTATTTTACTTTATTTTAACAAATTTTTTCATTTTTTTTTTCAATTTAATTGATTTTAAATATTCTGAACCAATAAGAATTTTCAATTGAAAAAAAATATAAGTAAGATCTCTTGCTTGCCCTTTTTTGAGTTGTCAATAAATGTTAGATGAAATTCTTGTTAAATTTGATAGAAAAAAATTGAATTTGCACCTACGACAACTGTCAAGGAAATACGAAAAAAATATCACAGAGAAAAAAATTACGAGGAAAATGTACACAGAGTAAAATATAGTGTGAAATTTCTGATTCTACTTTCACATTTACTGGGGCCTTTGACATGAATTTATGAATGGAAGGATAGAGCAGCACGTACGGCACTCTGCGCACATGAACATAAACAAGTCAAAAGTCAAAAAGTATCAAGCCAAACCTAAGATAGAAACGTAAACAAACAAAAAAAGTCGAAAGCAAGGTAAAAGCAACCGTGCGAAAACATAAAGGTCTGCGCCAATGAGAATGCGGAAACGAAAAAAAATTAAAACATTTCAGAAAGCTACAAACCAGTACGTAATAGTTATGAGTGTTTATAGTATAATAAGGTAAATAAAATAAAATAAATAAGAAAGTAAAAAATTAAACAAAATAAAAGAAAATAAAAATAATTAAAAAAATAAATAAATCAAATAAAGGGTGATCCATTTTGAGGTTCCCTACTTTTCTCAACAAAAAAACACAGAAAATTCAAACTTAATAGGGCATTTTCGGCATTTATTTTTTGGAGATTATCTCTTTAAAATGTTTGCCGCGGCTACGTTGAGTCCAATTTTCGATGACTCGTTCGAACATTTCGACTGGTAACTGACAAATGACACGCGTGATGTTTTGCCCCAAGGCCTGAATCGAAGCGGGATTGTCCGCATAGACTTTAGACTTTACATATCCCTACTGGCAAAAAAGTCTAATAGTGTGATATCACACGATCTTAGTGGCCAGTCGACCGGCCACGAAACGTGAAATTATCTGCTCACCGAAGTGAAATCCATTGATTGATGCGATGTGTGGGAAGTGGCGCCGTTTTGTTGAAACCAGATGTCGCGGAGATCACGAGCTTCAATTTCAGGCATCAAATACTCGGTTATCTTGGCGCGATAACGAACGGTTTCCATTGACGATTACGTTTTCACCGGCATCATTTTTGAAAAAATATGGACCGATGATTCCACCGGCCTACAAACCACGCCATACCGTTATTTTTTCTGGATGAAATGGCAGTTCTTGAATCTCTTCAGGTTGCCTTTCGTCCCAAATACGGCAGTTTTGCTTGTTTACATACCCATTGAGCCAGAAATGATCGAAGCGATGTCGCTTGGGAAGGTCGAGCGGCTTCAGTTCTTGCACAAGCAGTATTTTGTACGCTTTCAATTTAAGATCTCTACGTAAAATGCGCCAAGTCGTTCCATACGTCAGTACGAGTTGCTGTGAACGGCGCCGAATCGACTGTCCACGGTCTTCGTGTACACTCTCAGTTACGGCCACTATATTTTCTTTACAGCGTGCTTGACGTAATCTATTCAGTCGAATATTATACAGCAAAGAATGCTGGGTGTCAAGATTGGTGATGGTGTTGAGCGAAGCGCGCGAAAGAATGCTTTACAGAACGTGAATTTTCGTAATAAATTGAATGTTTTGTAAACGTTATTCAGGCGTTAGTTTTTCCATGATGAAACGTCAAACTATGCTGTAAAAAAAAATTACGGCTTGACAACACTCACGCGTGATCTGTCAAAAAAAAAAAAGGTTATTGGAAAAGAACCTCTACTTGGATCACCCTATAATATAATATAAAATAAAATAAATAAAGAAATAAAGTAAAAAAATAGTATCAAATTTAACTAAATTCATTTAGATTAGACAAGATAAATAAATTAAGGTAAAATAAATTAAAATAATACAAAATGAAAAAAAATTAATTAAATTGAAAGTAAATTAAATAAAATTAAATAAAACAAAGTAGAACAAATAAAGTAAAAACAAAATATAAAAATAAAATTAAGCAAAATAAAATAAAAACTACAAAATAATATTAAAAAACAACAGAAAAAGAACAACCACTTAGTACCCCTACATACATGGATACAACCGCATAGGTATGCGTGGAGTGAGTTCATTAGAAGCTAAGTCAATTCCCGGATCGAGCTCAACATTTAAAGAATTTTAGCATTTTTTCAGAGTTTAATAGTTTTATCATCATTAAGCCGCTGCTGCAAAACAAAATATTTTCAATTATTCACTTCATTTGCGTATGATCAACTGTTTGCATGCTGCCTTTATGCGCTCAACCTAATTATTTACAGCAAAGTCAAAAAATAAAATGAGAAAAATAAAGGCAAATTATACCTCATCTCATAAGCAGCTGCGCATGTTCCGTACTCACCCTTAGCATATGCAGATCTTGACCACTGACAATGCGTGACATGAGCACATTAATTAAAATCTACCACACAGCAATTGACCGTTGCATTTTAGTGTGTTGCATGCAACAATTTCTTACAGCGCAGCATTTTTAAAGCGGCAATAACAGTTATCAGCGGCATTGCAATGGCATTAGTGTCACGCATTTAAAAAAAGTTAAAGTGTACACATATACAAGTAGTATGTATAAACACATAAATGTACACATAAATACGCATTCGACACAGTACAGTACGTGTGGCACGCAACATCTTTGGCGGTGGTATTCGCCTGCATGTAGGTATTTGGCGAGGGTGGGATGCTTAAAGAAATAAATAAATGCGTATGTAAGAAAGAAATATGAAAGTTCAATTATCATCACTTAAAGTCCCACAACAAAAATTCACCAGCATGCTCTTGGTCAACGCCTCCGTTCATTTCATTTTAAATCATTTTATGACAACAAAGAAATTAATTTTCCTATTAAAGAAAAAAGTAAAAATTGTAAATTTTACATTTTATTATTATTGTTTGTAATGTGTATATGCACAACGCCATGTGTCCATTAAAGAAACAACAATAGGAATTTCTACAATTTTTTATCAAAGGATGCTGGACTTTAGTTATATGTGTGTTTGTATGAATTTTTTCAATTCTTTTTTTTTTTTGTTTTACTCAATTTATTTTTATTTATTTGTTGTTATTGTGTTTTCAACAAATGAATTTTATAACCACTCAGCTGTGGCGGCAACCTTTTCTGGCAATAACAATTGAAGCGCATGTGACATATGAACATTCGTGACACGCAGTTTTTCCTGCATTAAGCAAATAAATTTGTTGAAATATCAACGTGTACATTGTTTGTGCATTCATTGCTGTCATCACTACTGGTTTATTATTATTATTTTTTCTTGTTGCTCTCTTTATTGCATCTGCCATCGTGTTGGTGGTTATTGCCTTTTGATGGCCACAATTACCGCAGTCATAATGTCATTATTTTATCGTTAATATTAAGGAGTGCATCATCATCAATTGCTGTTGTTGTTATTGAAATCATGCGTTTTTCTTTATTAATTTTTTTTTTTAATTTTTCTTCTTTGCCTGTGTCAATAGTTGCTTAAACTAATTTTTATCATAAAAAGTTTAAGCTTTGTGAAACAATATGTGAAACACTACATCATTCAAGTGACCGCCTTGAGAATTTTTGCAAACTTCGATTCGTTTGAGGTAGTTTTCGATTACTTTTTGGCCTATATTGGGCGGTACTCAGCCATAACTTGACGAATATTTGTTTTCAAATGCTCAAGAGTTAAAGGTTTCGCATAACCTCACAAAAAACTCAAACGGTATCAAATCGCACCATCTCAGTGGTCAATTGATATCGCCAAGACGAGAGATTACGCGGCCGGGAAATTTGTCTCGCGATAAAGCCACATTTCCTTGCGTGGACGTGTGACATGTTACACCATCTTGTTGGAATCACATATTGTCCAAGTCGTGTTTTTCAATTGCAGGGTAAAAAAAAGTCGATCGATCATAGCGCTCCGAATTGACAACGACAATTTCGTCGTTATCGTTTTCAAAGAAATAAGGTCCAATCACACCACCGGACCGAAGAGCACACCAGATAGTAAGTTTAATTGGGTGTAAAGGCCTCTCTTCAATTATTTGAGGATTTTCGGAGCAGCGAATTCGACAATTTTGCTCATTTACGTATCCACCGAGTGAGAAATGTGCCTCGTCACTGAAGAATTTTTTTCTTTTGGAGAAATCACGGTCCATTAATTATTGTTGTAACTACGGCATTGTGAATAATCAACTGGATTCAGTTGTTGTGTTATCTGGACTTTATATGGATATAGGTGTAAGTAAGTCCAAGTGCAAAATATGCCATAAAATGCCGTCAAGCTATTCAGAACGTCGAGAAATATACACTTACAGCAGCAATAGTTGAGGTGTGACGAGCAAAACAGTGATGCACAGCAGTGAATCACCATTTTTGTAAGAGAATTTAACAATTTTAATACTTTGTGCGGTTGTTAGGTGATCCATTTTCACAAATTCCTGACTTTTAACTGAATCAAAACATGTTTGGTTTGATCGTCAAGTTTGACAGATGTCAAAATACAGCCCTGCATGTATGTATTTATTATGTTAAGATGTAAGCACTTTTCCACAAAGAAGGAAAGGCATAAACTCAATAGACTCTAGATAACAGTCGCCAAATCAGCTTTTTTGGTCCTACCTTCTGTGCGTCGCCGCAGTTTTTAACAGAAATTTTGAGCATTGTGCTGTCGACCAACATTTCAGACTATCTCTTTTTCTATCCGAAAAATAGCCTCGCTTTTTCAACTTTCAATATATCTCCCACACAGCACGCGTTGGAAGATAGGCAGCCCCTCCTGCGACGAATTCAGAGTTACCCATCTCTCAGCTATAGTGCGGACTGTCATGAACCTGAGACCGACAGTGGGAATCCATTACACTTATCTGTTACATACACTGTACTGCTACAGATATACTCATCAACAGCGATAAACTAAAAAGAACATTGGCCAGAATTTTTACCAATTACACTGGTCAACAAACAGAAAAAAGCGTTTTTGGTTATAAGTAATGAGCTGTATTCAAAAGCCTATTTTTTTTTGTTGGAAACATTATTTTTTCATTGAATATTTTGTTATACAACAAAGATACAAAGCGTTTGTTTGTTCTATCTCAAATTGACCCTTTTTAATATAGCAACAATTTGTCTCTATTAGCTTTTGTTTTTGAGTTATAGCTGAATTTCTTATATTGTATGTCAAGAATGATATGGTCCAGTGGAAAAAGGATGCAGTCATGTTGTTCACACCGATGATTTTGGAAACCATCATAACCAATCGAAATTATTGGTCATATCCCTAACTTATCTCCTGCACAACGACTTCAATTCGAATCACGAGTGGCAAAACCCAGCACATGTAAATCTTGTGATAACTCATATCTCTGTGAACCTGAAAAAAATATACCAAGTGAAAACTCGGCGTTTTGATTGATTATAGACCGTGGTCAACAACTGGTTAGAGTCCAGCTTTTAACGTATTCGATGACTGCATTCTGCCGATGAGCTCCACTCAATCAGGTGGTGAAGGAACTGGCTTCACTTGGTCTTTTAATTTGCGCAAATCTGCGAATAGTAGAAAGGACTAACGAGCTAAATTCGACTCGTATTTAGCGTAAGCGGTGGCTATTTATAATGAGGATAGTATAAATTGTAGTCCAGCAGTGCATTTAACTCCATTATATTGTCATCAAGACTGGAATGGCATTGACTGGAATCAGTAGTGACAATTTTGTAATAAATAAAAATTAATTAAGAAGAATTTTCCGCAAAATGTACTCTAGTGAAACAAATAAAAACATTCGTCCATAATTATTGTGATAAAACAGAATAGACGGTTAACCATTGCACTCAGTTCTAACCAAAATAATTTAGACAATAAACAAGATAGCTGTAATCGATTATATACGTTTTATTTCTCGCTTAACCCCATGAGAGTCGTTAAGTCGTTACTAACTTTGACACCTCATCTTTGCTGGCATTTACAACAACAGTTATATTAATTATATGTATGTCTACCCCGAGGCATTATTGTAATTATTATAAGCTAAATGCAAATTATCATCACTCTGAGCAGTAGCCGGAAAGGAGGCAATATTAACATCATACATATTACTTAACATCCACTAAATCAAATGTCTACGCCCCTCTATCAAAAGTATGTCAATTGTAATATTATAGACAATTAATTAATGAAAGCGGCTGCAATAGCCGAGTGGCTAGAATTTGGTACTGTCATTTAGAAGGACAGGCTTCGTTCACCCCTCGGCAGGGAATTTCAAAAGCTTCGAGTGTATTTCTGACATGAAATAAAAGCTCCTCATGAAAATCCATTAACCGTTCGGAGCAGCTTAGAATAAACTATATTTTCCCTCATTTGTTGGTAAAAACCTCAAGAAGCAAAATTAAAAATTGAAGGAGGAGCTCGGCGTCGCTTCAGCGATTACAAAGCGCCAACTATATAAATATACAAATAGATTTGTATAGATAATTATTAATATTAATATTATAAATCCTGCTTGGTAAAAGGATGTTTTTGTAAAGTGAGACTTTGATTTTCAAAAAAAGTTATTTAGGTTTTAGTAGACGTCTACAAAAGGAGTTTTCTAACTAACTAGTTAGCTGATGGAACGGTCTTCTGTTGCGAAATGGAGTGGGAATTAAAAACAGCTGCTCACAGATTTTCTACAGATTCAATATATATTTTTTTTTTAATTTCTGAAGTTACTGTTCCACCTGAATATATACTTAGGTTAGGTTAGATTATATAGGCTGGATGTCACGCTATACAGAGACCTGTTGGTCTTTTGGAATGCCAGATGAATGTTCAGTTTAGTTCGAGCTAAAACAGCGCCCCATATAGGACGTCAACGTTTCTTGTAATGTTTGAAAGAACGTTGATATGTAATTTTGATATTTCATCTAGTCCCTTGAACATCGCAGCTGCTAGAAATCTAAGAAAGACGAGTTTTAAATAAGGCCGGACAGAAGAAAGTAATTGCTCCAGTGTCTCACTTAGCCTCTTTTCTCGCACTTCCTTCATGTGCCATCGTTACTAATGCCAATTAGGCTCACCGCCCTGCAATCCTTTCGAAATCGCGTGAGCAAAAAATATTTGGGAGATTTAATTTTGCATCGTCTTTAGCGTCTTAGGTATTTCTCGCACTTATTTTGGGAGCCAGACGGATGGCACAGGAATGCCTTTGTTGACTGGAACCCAATATATGTCCAGCCGCATCCCAGCAGCCACCACATCTACCGCCTTCCCGCTCCTAAGGACATTTCATGACATAATACGAGATGAGATTATTGACTTAACTGGGCTATTGAGGTATATTTTGATGTTTTCATTTGGTTTCCTGCGTTATTAGCTATCCCGGCAGCTTTACTAACGGCGAAGGCTTTTGATCTAGATCTACGCAATAGATTCCGGCGCCCACTCAATCAGCCATTTTTTGATCCACAATCTTTTCATATAACTTGAAGCCTTCTGTCCCAGGTAATGCGTGGAACTATATAGTCTATTTTTTTTCACCAGTCCACTTAACGAGCTAAGCCCGAAGATTCTTGTATAAAACTCACTTAACGCCGCCAATCTTGCAGCTGCCATCCCAACAAAACTTTCCACTGCAAGGTCGGTTCGTGGTAGGTTGAGTAGTCTTTCTAGTGCAGCCGCTAAATTCACTCCAATCGTTTCCTGTATGAGATTTTTCTGGCAGCGGTCTACCACACCAAATCACCATAAATCAAGTTTGGTTTGACTAACGCTGTGCAACACCAATGTGTGAGGCCAGGGGATAGGCCCCATGTAGACCTTATTATTTTCTTACATATGTAGAGTTCACCACTGGTCTTTTCCTTTCCACCTTTCTTACACATTCGAGTTTCCACATCAGTTTGCTTAATGGTTAGCTCATCCCCGTTGAGCCGCGGTGGTCTTGCATATGGATATCTTGTACCTCATTGTACAGCCAAAGTCGCCCCTCGGTGTATGACCCTTAGATCACGCAACTAATTGTGTATTGTATCTTGCTCATCATTAGCATATCTAAATCGTTCGCATAGGTTATCAGCTTTGGCGCTCTCAACACCACAAGAGCGGTATAGTACATACTCCTGAGGAGTTCCCTTACAAATCTTCCTGCATCTCAGTAGAGCTCTTACATAAATACTTGAGGTTATTAAAAAAATTCAGAAATCGGTGTTTAACCAAGAAATTAAAAGAAATTAAAAAAAGAAAGAAAAAAATTTAAAAAACCGTTATTAAAAATAATCGAAAAATGTGAAGAATTCAGCCGCAAATCGCGAAAGCAGAAACAAAGCGCGTAGGGTAATTGTATATTCAATATTTCTTAAAAACAAACACACCGCATATCGAAATTCACCTTACCGAAGCTCACATAAATTCATTCCAAATACTACAAGTACAAAAATGTCAACATATCCAGTACAGTCTGCCCTGATGTTTTACGGACAGAGAATTTTAGTTTTCGAAAACAATATTAAATTCTCATTATTGCATGATTACGGCATTGCATGATGTGGCTAATATAACTAACAGAACTAAAAAAAAAAACATAGTTCCATTACAGGAACTTCATATGTCGAAATGTATATATTAAAGTGCGATAATAAATATAAAATAAATGAGATATTTTCACCTACATCCAACCAGCAATAATAATAATAGTAACAATAAAAACACCAAGTATTAAATAACCACATTCTAACATGCATACCTGAGCAATACTTTGACACCCGAGAAGATTTATTTACGCACTCAACACGCCTATTTAACACACAACACTTAACGGTACTTAATAAACATACTTCGATAGAAAATTTGTGTTAACAAAGAAAGGGTGATACTCTACTCCACTCCTATGCGGAAATTCACCTGAGCCATAATAACGGTTATAAGCTTAGAAATTGCAAAGCATTTTTACTCATAGTAATTATGTAGTGGTATATTTATATAAAGTAGGGTGAGCCAAAAGTAATCTATGGAGAGAAAACAAAATTCCTACTATACAGGAATTTTTGCTCAATTTCAAAAGGTGTCGGTGAGTATTCAAAATTCCACGCTTGAAAAAAAATTAAAAAATTAAAAAAAAAAATTTCATTAAAATCATCCCCCCCCCCCCCTCAAGGCAAAGTTTTTTTCATGTCGGCTTATTGTAGAGCATAAAATTGACGTTATTCTGATGTCAATAATTCGTATATTTAGAAGTTTCGAAAAGTGCAAAAAATTTAAAATATGCAATTGTGGTGTGATTTTTTTTTAAATCTGGACGTTCAGGGGTATTGCTTTCTTAGCAAAAATATTCTTTTCAATCCACAAAAGCGATAGCTTGTTCTTAACCAGTAATTTACTAGTAGAATCCTGATGCATTGTCGGATATTTCATATTTCACCAGACATTATCTTATTTGAAAAAAATAATACCATAAGAAAATTAAGAAGGATAAAGTAGTAAGGGTAAAAATGGCACCACCCCAATTGACATACTAACATTTCCTACAGTGTTTTCTCAGACAGTAAAACTCACTTAATTTTATGCTCAATTGAAACAATTCTGAAACGGAAACACTTAATAAATATGTTAAAAGCCCACTTTAGGTATAGAAGCTAACAGCGAAGAACACGCCTCGCCACTTAAGCGCGTGTGAATATAGAACAAGGCACGCAAGGCAAAAAAAAAAAAAAAACTGTAAGAGAAACTATAAAGAAGAATAAACAAACAAATAAATTCGGACAAGTGCTTGGTAATAGTCGGTTAGGTGTACGTGCATACATAAACACACACTAAAAAATGAACGCGCACTCAAGGCACAAGAAAAACCTGTTGCAAGGTTGTTGTGGAAGAGCAGCTACAATGCTGAAGGAAAATACAACTCACTCGTGGGTGGAACACAATCATGGTTGGCTAATGATGTGCAAACAACCAAATAAAATGAACAAAGTAGTAATGAACTGACATATATAACGCATGAAATTCATGTCTTTAGCTATATACATACATACATGAAATTATAAATGTCCATAAAGGATCTACCAGAGACTGAAAGGTGATAAAAGCAATGTCAAAGATGCGTCCAATCGAACAAAATCAGTGCAAATAAGCAAGTCAATACATAAATGTATGAGTGCAATAAAGTAAATATTTTTGCTGACAGCACTAAACAAAATGGCTATGGTGTAGACAGTCAAGGATAATGGCAGGATATAGTGCTAAAATCGTGCAAAACCATAAACAAAACTACGCAAGAAACAAACAAAAAAAAGTAAGAAATCACTGCACTTTACGAAATCGAATAGACAACAAAAAGTTAAGTAAGAAAAGTTGGAGGAAAAGAAACGAAAATGTATAAGTGAGAACAACGAAATGAAAGCATAGAAGACATGAAAAACAAACAACATCAAAAAGGCGGGCTCTGAAGCGTTGCCCACACCTTCAAACGACCGACCGACAATAGTGCGACCAAAAAGCCAAAAATATGTCTGCAAACGAAAAAACAATATTAAATACTACGAACAACTACTACAACGCCAACAAAAAAAAAAAACAAGCAATATGTGAACACATTTAACATTTCAACTTGAAAAGAATGGAAATAAATTGATATGAGAACAAGGACAATGGTATGTTCGTCGAAGGATCTCCTAAGGAGTACTTGGCAGAAGCTCAGCAATGCCGTCTGCTTAATAAATATTTATATAAATATGAATATATGTATAATATTAGAATAGCTGATGATTTTGTGGGCGTTAGGTAGAGAGCAAACAAAGAGTTGATTGAGTGCGTTTAGAGAAGTTTTTGAGCGGCAATAAAAATGTCATATTGCAAGGGATAGTGAAAAATAACAGCTTTTAGGAAAAATAAAAGATATGAGTATGCAAAAAAAAAAAAACAACAATTCAAGCACCCAAAAGAAAACGGAAGTTTGTAATCAAAACTAAGCGAAAAGACGAAACAAAAAAAAAACAAGATCATTATGCGCAGAACAGGTAAAAAGAATGGAAAAATAGTTCTGCAGCAAAACTTAGAAATTTAGCAGCAGCACGATTTATAGCTATATACAGTTTGTGAAAAAGAAAATAAACATATAATATATGTCAGAGACTTTTTGATTAATTTTTTTTCTTTCCACAAATATTATATTTCTCAATATAGTATCCTTCTAGTTCTATACATTTGTCCAGAGTTTCTCCAAATTTTGTATTTCCAAATAATAGGTTTTTTTTTCTTCAAAACTATTCATGTAGGCGTTTGTTTATGTGATGTCCTCTTCATTCAACCCGAATATCTTACCGCCCATCAATTTTATCAGGTTTGGAAACGAGAAATAGTCAAAGTGGGCTAAATCTGGAGAACATACATGATGAGGTAGCAGTTCGTAGACCAATTTATGAATTTTTGCCATGGTGACTACACACGTGTGCACCCGTGCATTGTCCACTTTTTTTTCGCCAAAAGCGGTCTTTCTACTTCAAATCAATATCGAATCTCTCGCTGGTGATCGTTTTACCCCTTCTAAGGTAATCGATGTGAGTGACATCTCTTGCAGCCCAATAAACTGTGGACATGACTTTGTTGGTCTACAGACGCACCCAGTCCTCCTTTGGTGCATGTTCACCCGGAGAAACCAAATGTCTTGATTGTTCTTTGGTGTGGTGGATCTAAATATCGTCCACGGTAACGAAAAGGCACAAAAATTTGTTTGGATTACGGTTGGACCTCGCAAAAATATTCATTTTAAATGTGATGTACCCGCTCAGTTGAGATGCCTACAGACTCAGCCACCTCACGCATTTTTACTCCCGATCGTCCAATATCATTCCATGGATTTTATCGAAAATTTCTGGCGTAACGACCTCTTTTGAACGAACTGAATGTTTGGCGTCAATTGTATTTGTCCGACCACAACGAAACTCAGTAAATCACCTAACAAATGAAATTGATGGTGCAGAGTCCCAATAGTATTTATCGAGTCTTGCCTTGGTTTCGGTGATGGTTTTTTTTACGCAAAAAATAGAGCTTAATCAGCGCATTTTTTTCCATCTTCGTTAAAATTCACGAGGTCGGCTGATTTCAATGGCTGTTACTGTTAAAAGCAACCTAAATAGCGGAACTTGCTCAAAATTTTACAGCAATCGAGAACAGTTAACGGGAGTAGTGTTATCCTTACAATAACAACGTGGTAAATTGAAAAAGGCGCTGACTTTTCAAACAGCCCTCGCATATTCAACGTGTGCTGTGTGTGATTCAAATTTTTATATTTAAATAAACAAAGTATAAGACAATCGAATTACTAAAATAAAGGTGATAGATTGAATGTTTAAACTTTTGATTTTTTGTATCCAATTAAAATTTTAGAAAAAAAAATTACAAAATGGACAGAAATTTAATTATTTTCTTTTTTTAATTTAATTCAGCGATTTCATAATGAAATGAATCCGGTGAATGTGAACTATCGTCGTGGATATTTTGTAAAGGGTTGTCATCTGTATAAAAAAATGAGTTTAAATGAAATTTTTGAGTAAAATAAGTCTTGCAATATCAATAATAAAACAATATATAAATATATAAATATTTGATTTAACATTTTCTGTAATAAAATTTTTGCTTTATTTCACAATTTAAACATGGATATTGATTGAAATCATTTTTTTTTATAATAAATTCTGCTGTAGATACAGTTATTTTGGAAGTAGATTTTTGTGATGCTGCGTGTTTAGAGAGGAAGAATATATTTCTTTAACAAAATGCCAATTTATTGATCGATCTGTCGACATTATAATATGTTCAAAATTTAACAATCTGACATTTGAAACAGACAGAATGTAAAATTGGTAGAATGAAGTTCAGTACATACATTCGTCACTAAAAATTTTAGTAATGTGATTGTAACTAAAACTAAAGAATAGCAAATAAGAGAATACAAGGACATGTAGTAAACCAAATCCGAGCATTATCTGGCGCATGAGTACTGTAAGAATGTTTATGCATATATGTATGTACATACACACAAAATTACTCTAGCCAATGAAGTAAAAATCGCTGCAATAATTTTTAGCTGAGCGAAAGTCTGGTTTAGTCGATAAATGTGTAGTTGAATAATGCATAATAATGCTTTAAAATGAACCCCCCAGGAAAAAGTACTTGTTCTATGCCATAATACAAACAATACTGGAACATTTTACACTACTCTAACCACTAGTGCATCACACTAGTTTCTTTCTAAATCGAAATTGTAAAGGAATTAAGTAAAAAAAAAGTCATAATATCGCGAAAATATTCCAAGAACAAAATTAAAACTTCCATTTTTAAGACAAATAATTTCAAAATGAAAAATTTTTTTTTGAGCCACTTTAAATATGAGAGAAAACTATGGTGAAATAAATTTAAATATGGCATTTAATAGCAGTCTTAAAATATATTTTTGATTTTTTTCTGTCTAGTTTGAGGTTGCCTTACAGGCGTACAACTAACAGCATCATAATTGTAAAATGTTAGCTCATTCGTGATAGCGTCTTTATGAACAAAAAAAAAAAAGAATTAGACCATGTGTAGAACGTCACTTAAGTGAGGAAATATTTTGATTGTCATTCACCTCAACGATTCTTTTAGATATGGTTCAAGCAGCTCACGACTACCGGTCTTAGACCAATTATCCTCTGGGTAGCCAACAAACATCCGTTTGGAGGGTAGCTTAAGGGAGAAGCCGAACCCTCTGCGATTTTGTGTAGGTTTTGGAACCCATCACATAAAATATATACTCCAAAGTAAAATCAATTTAAGCCTCGTATGAGAAAACCCGTTTGACCCTTGTGAAATCTACTACTGCGGTCATATAAAGGAGCGTAAATTTGGTCTTGGTATTGTGGTGGGAGAGAGACGTTTAAAGACGATATCTTCAACACAACAGTTGGAATCATTCATTCTCCATGACAAAACATAACCAAAGGTGTTGAGATTGATCAACTCCACCGGGGCCCGAAATATGGTTCTCTGTAGTACTATATTCCGGCACAAAATCCATTTCATGTCATGACATGTCTTCCATGTTCTAGACGTGCGTACGTTCCGAGGGCCAAATATCGATTCGGATCACAATCTTGTAGCAGAGAAGATATACACCCGCCTCTGTGCAACAAAGAACGCCCGTCACTAAACACAAGGAAGGTTCGACGTCGAAAAACTGCAACCACAACAGACAGCCATGCAGGCTTTTACTCGGCTTGCACTCTTGCTCTCTGAGAGCTGTGGATTGAAATATCAAACTCACTATGTAGAAAAACAGCTGATACGATGAAGAATGTCGAACAACACGGACAGGATAGATATCAAGAGCTGAAGAGAGAAGCTAGACGCATTTGCAGACAAAGAAAAGAAAGTGGTCGAAAGCATGAGCATGAAGAGCTGAAGAAGCTGGCTCTCAGCATTGAATTCTAATGCAGAATGATTTTTTCTTTGGACTGAGTAGGTAATTGAAAAGTAAAGCTCCTTCTCGACGAACCAACACAAAACTCTACAAGTTGCTCATCATTCCCATCCTGACATAGAGTGCTTAGACAATGTCGACATCCGATGAGTTGTATTTACGAGTTTTCGGGAGGAAAGTTTTGCGAAAGATTTATAGTCCTTTACGCGTTGTCAACGGCGAATACTTTAGACGGTGGAATGATGAACTGTATGAGTTATGCGGCAATATTGACATAGTCGAAGCAGCGGAAGAGGAAGATCTCAACCCCGTTGGAAGCATCAAATGGAGAGCGACCTGGTTTCCATTAGTATTTCCGACTGGCACAACACAGCGAATAGAAGGAACTAGTACCACGCTTTTGTATTGTATGAAATCTCAATTCCTTAAAGATCATGAGTGATATTTTTTCCGAAGTAGTATTATTTCTTGTTTTAAAGAAATTAGAAATTTTACAAAATAGTTAGCGCTTCTCTGCACGGCTACTTATTACATTGCAAGCGCCTTTTTGCCTTACTTTCTTTTGAATTTTTTAATTTTTTTTAGCCGCACATTTTTATTATTTTTTGTTTGTTTTTCGTTATTTTATTATAAATATATGTATTTTTTTATTTTTTATTTTCTATTCTTTTCGTCACCGTTGATTTTGTGTTGCCGCTGTTTTTATCCTCACGACGTTGGCATTATTCAAATTTATTTATTTACGTGCATCAGCAGGTTTATTGAATTGTATTGTGTGTTGTTAGCATGGCTGATGTCTGCTGAAATGCATACATATATGTGCGTACATATATACTCCCATATTCTTTACAGTAAGCTGTATTGGTTGGCTATAATCTGATTCGATTTGCTTACATAATCAGCTTTAGTATGTTGTTTTCTTTATGCTAAAAGACGAAGCGATTGTTGGATCAATTTGGGATATGCTCTTTTATTTAGCTCTTTATTTTCTTATTTATTATTTATACAAATCCTTCATAGTATGTTTTGCACATAAATCGTATTTCGTATTTACTAATTCAGACTCTTTGAATATATTTAAAAAAAAAGGACAAAAAATTTGCTACATCCTATTAAAATATAATTTTAAATACTATTAAGAGATTTTATATTTTGTAATAGTGACAAATATGATAAATCCTTCTTAACATTAAATATTTCATTAATTTAATTTTTTTTTTTTTAATTATGCTTTTAGTTAAAGTAAACGTTGCTTTCATAAAACGATAAATTAAGTAAAATAAAGAAATAAATAAAAATTTCCCACTCACTTTCATTGCCTACTTTGTGGCGTTTTATTACAGCCACTTTATGGGCGAAAGCTTCATGGCTGAGACAAGCAGATTTAAACAGAAAAATAAATATAAACGCGCATTTATATGTAAGACTGAGCACAACAAAGAATTTATAACAATTGGTAAAAAAATTTATTACAATTGTTTTCCTTTGTTGTGGCGCGTCGGCCATTTTGGAGAAAAAGAAATAAGCCAATTAGACGCCATGTAATGTGATCGAGGCAAAATAAATGTTGAATTACAAGTACATTGCCCTACGCCATATACATCGCAAGAGACTGGAAGTGCATACATACGAAATGTAATAAAAAACGCGCATGGAGTGGAAGATATAATAAATTTTTTTACAAATAGACTCATTGCCAATTAAATGTTGGGTAACATAATGGGCGTAAAATTTATTCGCTTAATTTATTCAACTACAAAACTCCTATTAAGTATTAAGCCATTGCTTATAGGAAAATCTAATAAAGCAACTTTTCTCATTTTTTTTTTTAAATTAATTTTTAACTGTTATGGAAATTAGGATTTATGTATTGCATAAAGTAAAGAGATACAAAATATTCTACTATTAAAAAATAAAAAATGTAAAGGGAAAATTCTAGCAATTATTGTTGCCACCTAAAAAATTATTTTCAATTAGTCTTACCGCCTGTTGCACAATATGCATCTTTTGAAACAAAGAATATAAACTACAATATGCATAAAAAACGAAAGTCATGCCCAAAAAAAAAAATCACTGCCGGCCGTAGCCAACTATTTCTTAAAAGAATTAATAGAAAATTATAAAAAAGTATTTAGGCTAAAATATGAATACATTATTCATTGCAAGTTTTCAAAATGCATTTGTGCTTGATTTTATAACGAATATAGAAAATCGAATTTGTGAACAAGGAGTTGGAAGGGAATATAACCGACCTCACAGTGAGGGAAAAAGTTTGATCGCTGCAACGCCATATTTCAAAATGAATATCAATTGACTAGCGGTACCAAAATAAATATTGAAAAAGTGAAAAATTCGAGTTTTTTTTTTTGTTGATATTATCATTTGCTTTATTTAATAAATTTTGTTTATTTTTTTCAGAAACTTTTTTTTTTTTTTTTTTGTCTAAAATCATTCTCGAATGCGTTTAACTTCTACGAAAATCCACACCAGGAACTCTCAAATGCTTTTATATGTTATATTTATATGTTCCATTGTGATTCACCGCAAGTATCGTTTTTGAGTTATTGGCACCTGCATATTTCCACCTTCCGATACGTATTTTCAGTGCTTTCACCTGGTCCCAAATTAAAATTTGCAACAATGTTGCCAAATTAATAAAAAATTTGTCCCACCGAGAAACAATTATGAGCCATTTGCATAACAATTTTGAAACAGGTTTTTTAAATCTTTTTATTTTGATACATTTACTGTTATTTAATTTAAATTTCAAAATTATAAGTCTAAATCCTTCTCGAGCACACTTGAGCCCAACCAAAACGTTCATTAATTTTGGTGTAGCCACTTAGCTTGTGTTCAGTCATAACACATATACAGAAGACCTTATATGGTTAATAAAAAAATTTGAAATATTTTGGCAACTCTGCTGAATTATAAATTATTATAAACTATTCTTGAGTTCTCTTGAATACGCACACAAAATTTTATCTCATCGGCAGAGCCGTTTAGGAGAAATTTAGTCACAACCACAAATAAATAATATTTGTATATGCATGAAAATCAGAGATATATATATAAAATATATATATTTGCTCTTATCTTGTACATAAAAAATAGTTGATAACTTGAGAACGGCTCTACCGAAACCAACCAAATTTTTACAGGATATTTCGGAGCCGTTTTCAAGTTATCAGCTATTTTTATGTACAAGATAAGATCAAATATATAAAATCGTTTATGCAAGGACTTTAGCTTGGGTATATTCTTAAACAGAGTTGCAAACTTTTCCAAAAGCAAATCTACATATATAGAAGAGGATGTATCTATGCAGCCTATAGACTCCGAAACTACTGAGCCGATTTTGTTCAAATTTTCAGGTTAACCCGGATGTGAGGCTTGCATATATTTGAAAGAGTTGCCAACTGTCAGAAAAATAATATTCATTTATTTAAAGAATAGGAATATTTCAGTTTGTTTGCTGCCAGGAAGGTTTTTATGGAAAAAATAATATTTTTTTTGTGAAGTGGAAAAAGTCAAAATAGAACAAAATGCAGAAAACCCCTACCCCGACGTGTGGTCTTCTTGTATTCTAATAAAAAAAAGTTTGGAGAAAACAAAAAATTTTGAAATTAAAAAATATTAAAGTTTAAAATACAAATTAAAAATCGAAAATTAAAAAAATTAAATCAATATATTGACATACTGAAGTTTTTCTTGCTCCAACAACGTACATACATTGTTTTCATTCAACCACAACTGACAAAGGATGAATATTTTTCCAAGTCATATCAGCTATCAATTTCTGAATCACTGCTTGGCTGTCAATCTGACAATTTTTGTTTTTGAAAATAAAAAATGGATAACAAAACTAATATTTGCATATTCTTAACACACAAAAAATAGATTATAAAGGGTGATCCAAGTAGAGGTACTTTATTCTATAGCCTTTTTTTGACAGATCACGCGTGAATCGTGTCAAGCTGTCATGTTATTTTTCTTCAGTATTGTTTGACATTTCATCATGGAAAGACTTACGCCTGAACAACGTTTACAAATTATTCAACTTTATTACGAAAATTCACGTTCTATAAAGAATGTGTTTAGCGCGCTTCGCTCAACTTATGGTCAACATAATCGGCCTACTGAGCGTGCTCTTACGAATAGCATCACCCACCTTGAGACCCAGCAATCATTATTGGATAATATTCGACCGAATAGACCACGTCCAGCACGCAGTGAAGAAAATATAGCGGCCGTAGCTGAGAGTGTATACGAAGACCGTGGATAGTCGATTCGGCGCAGTTCGCAGAAACTCGGACTGATGTATGGAACGACTTGGCGCATTTTACGTCGAAATCTTAAATTGAAAGCGTACAAAATACTGCTTGTGCAAAAACTAAAGTCTCTCGCCTAAGCGACATCCCTTCGCTCTATGGGCTTTTGAAAAGATCCAAGAAGATCCTACGTTTTCCAACCAATTTTTTTCAGCGATGAGGCCCATTTCTGGTTCAATTGGTATGTAAACGAGCAAAATTGTCGCATTTGGAAAGAAAAGCAACATGAAGAAATTCAAGAACTGCCATTTCGATGACTCGAAACTCGACTCAACGGATGGACCATCTGAGACGTAGCCGCGGCCAACATTTGGAAAAAATAATCTTCAAAAAATAAATGCCAAAGAATGTTCTTTCGAATGATAATAAACATTCCCCATTGAATTTGAACTTTCTGTGTTTTTTTCTTCAAACAAGTAGGGAACCTCATAATAGATCACCCTTTATATAAAATATTACGCTAGTATGTTGACTAACATATGCATGTGTGCGTATGTCTGTTTCTTCTTTAGCCTTCGTTTAACACTGTGCGGACGCGTTGAAGCAAGCCAAGCATTTGCCAGAATATACAAAGCCAAAAAGCCCACAAAACAGCTGTCAAATGCACATACATATTTACGCATACATTTACGTAAAAGTATATGCACGTTTATTTTAAAATCGAAAAAACGCTATCATTTCCACTTACACATTCGCTCTATCCATCTACTGCCCAGTTGAAACGGACACACGACGTTTGATTTGCTTACTGTGAGGGCAGACAAAATGGCAGACAGTTACAGATAACAGAGTACTTTGCTGATGCTATGTTTGTGTGAGAATATCTGTACCTACGTATGTATGCATTGAAGCTCGCTGAAGTGTATTTACATTCTAAATGTAAGCACACACACACAAACATAAACACATTTGTATACTTCGATGCTTTCCATTCTCTACACCAAAAAAAAAAACCATACCAAAACATTTGAATATGTTTGGCCCTTTTTTTGCATTTCATGCCACATTGTAAGCTTCCAAACACTTATCTCTTCGATAAAATTCAATTTCGGCTTGTTCTAGTTCTCCCGGTCACTTTAAGTGCATATCTTACTTAAAAACATGTTTGTTTGTATGAAATTGATTAAACTCTTCAATTTCAGCATTTTATAAAAATGACTGTCAGTCTTTAATATAGACCACCACTCACTCTAATAGGCCTTTGCATTAAATTTAAAAAAAAGTCACTGAAAATTGACAAAATGGGAAGAAATTGACCAAATAGTTGATTAATTTACATAAAAATATGGTATCACTACAAAATTTGCCTTTAAATTTTCTTTTGCTAGTTTTTCAGTTTTAAAAATCTCTTATGAGCGCCTGGAGCATACTTTTGAGCGCTACCCCGCCACAATGTTAAAATTGTGCTTCGCGCTTTGACGCCAGGGTGAGCAATAAAGAAGGTTGCCGGAGATTCCAACACAAAAAAAATCATTAAATTACTTTTGCCAACCAAAGACCAGATCACTGACAGTTTGATAGCCGGATGGCATGTCACTAGTGTTCGAGACCTAAAACGACTCGGATCACTATCATGTAGCAGAGAAAAAGGTATGCATCCGCTGCTGTGTAGCAAATAATGCCCGTCAAAAAACGCCAGGAATGTTCGACATCGAAAACCTGCAACCAAAATCGAAAGCCAAATGGTTTTCTACTCGAATTGCATTCGATATAAGGTAACTGTACCTCCGCAAACGAAACTATTGGGTTTCGACAAGACCGAAAGAAGAGCTGTTAGGATGGGGATTGCCATACGCACTGAAGAAAAAACAGACAGCCTACCTGGCAAAGTCGAAAGATCGATTATGGGAAAAATACCAAGCGCTGAAAAAGGAAATGAGACGACTTACAGAAGGTTATAAAATCGGAGCATACTAGCATAGGAACCAAAGAGGTGATCTAGCGACTGATGCCCAGAGTATACTTATTTTATAGAAGGAAGCTTGAATGCTGAATAGCAGTGAGAGTTAAACACCAAGAGATGGTGAACTCGAATACCCAAAAGATGACGTTGGAACAAACTTTCTACTACCCGTGTATGATATTGTGGCATATGCCTCCTTAATATCGAATATATGTTAAGGTTCAGTGTACTATATTAAACAGAAAAGCGTATCATCATCAAACTGATTGAACCTTAGCAGTGAGCTTAAAAAAGACTGGTTAGCAAGAGATCGATACAAAGGACCTCTTTGAAAAAACAAACATTCTCTGTGCAACTATGTATCAATTTGATATCCCCGCGAAACTTAAACGTCTGTATAAGCCGACGCTGAGATAGACAAAAATCTACGTCAGGATGGGGAAGGATCTCTCTGAGTAGTTCGATGTCAAGCGAGGTTTAACAGAGGCCCTTTGTCGCGTAGCTTATATAACGTAATGCTGGTGAACATAATAAGAGCTACAGAGCTAAATAGACAAGGTACAATCTCCTCGGCAGTTAAAAAGTATGGTTATCTCTATCTGAACCAAAAACCAAAAACCATGCAAAAACCAAACTCTACAATGCGTTCATCATTCCCATTTTGCTATATGGTAGTTAATTGTATGAGATATATGACTTGCAGCTGGAAGCTGACAAAGAGAGATTAAGCATTGCTTTTTGCTTAAAAAACAATCAGTGAAACCAAGGAAAGACTTGATAAATTCCAATGGTTAAGAAGTGATTTACTGAGTACGTTTGTTGGTGCAATAGTATATGTGATCCGCAGCGTTCATAGCGCACAGAAATCGTCCATAAAATCAATGGAATGATATTAGACGATCGGAGAACAAAAGTGTCTTAGGTGACTGAGGCTGTAGGTATCTCAACTGAACGGGTAACTCACATCATACATGAATATTTGTGCGAGTGCTGCAATTCCTCACACACGACTATAAATGCAACCATGTAACCACTTCAAAATACCATGCAACCGCAATCCAAACGAATTTTTGCGCCGCTTCGTTACCGTAACATGGATCTACTACACCACACCAAAGACCAAAGAACAATCAAGACAGTTGGTTTCTCCAACTCCGGGTGAACATGCATCAAAGAAGGCAATACAAGGTGGGTCTGTAGGCCAACAAGGTCATGGCCACAGTTTTTTGGGATGCACTAGGCGTCATTCACACCGATTACCTTTAAAAAATTGAGCTACGAACTGCTACCCCATACAGCATATTCTAAAGATTTAGCCCGCTGAAGAAATGGTTCGGTGGTAAGAGATCTGAGAAGGTCTTCAAAGAAGCAAACGCCTACTGGAGTGCCTTGAAAAAAAAAACTATTATTTGGAAGGAATATAAAAATTGGAAAAAGGCTGGACTAAATGTATAAAGCTAAAAGGAGGCTATGTTATTTGCCAAAAAAAAATTAATTTTATTCAAAAAGTCGCTGACATATCGAACCACCATCGTATTAAAAGAGCGATGTAAACAATTTATTCGAAATTTTCACCTTTTGCTTTCATACAATAAAGATTTTTTAACACTTTTCAAATTTCCAACAAACGCACAATCGTCTGCAGCTATGAAACGAGAAATTTCGCTTTTGAGTCACTGCTGGCTAGTTTTTGCTTTGTATGCATGATCAGATTCTTGCTGGAAGATCCAATTATCGCCATCGAAAAGATTATTGCTGAACTGCTTAACCACGCAGTGTTTGTATAGATTTTGTCGTTCTATCATCTGTAAAAAGGATACCTTCTTAGCTGTTGACAGCGTGCCTCTAAAAAAGCCGCTTGCATCTGGTGAGCCTAATTTGCTTCAAGTTATCAGAACATTCCCAGTGGTTGACCGACGGTAGGCTTTCATGTAAAGATCATCTAGAATAAGGCTTGACATTGATCTGGTCGATATATCCACGTCCTTTGATATAATTTTCTGTTTTCTATGCAGATTTCTGCAAATGCAAAGTGCAGGGCTGTATTTTGACATCAGTCAAACTTGACTGTCAAACCAAACATGTTTTGCTTTAGTTAAAAGTCAGGCCTTTATGAAAATAGATGAAAAAATGGTGATTCAAACGTGGCCACGTTTCGTGCTTTAAGAGATGCATATAATCGTCCAACTATTCAAGCAATTGGCAAAATTGTATAGAAATTTGAAGAGAATCAGTTACAGATATTGTAAGGCCTGTGCATTATCGTTTTGCTCGGTCCGCCTTAAGAAGCGCTGCTGTGAGTGACAGTATAGCCGAAAACCCAAATGTATGTATATTATGGCATATTTTGCACTTGGACTTACACCTAAATTCATATAAAGTTCAGCTCACACAACAACTGAAGCCAGCTGACTAGCCGTAGTTACGTCGATTGCATGAAGCGTTGCAAGAAGCAGTGGACCGCGATATTTCCAACAAAATTTTATTCAGCGACGAGGCACATTTCTCACTCGGTGGATACGTAAATGAACATAATTGTCGCGTTTGAGGCTCCAAGAACCCTCAAATAATTGAAGAGGTCATTACAACCATTCAAAAACTTTACTGTCTGGTGCGCTCATTGATCCGGAGGTGTGACTGGATCTTTGTAAACGATAATGGAGAGACTGTCACTGTCAATTCGGAGCGTTATGGTCGGAAGATAATAAATTTTTTTTGGCCTGCAATTGAAGAACACGACTTGGACAAATGCCACACGCAACACAACACGAGCAAATATGGCTTTATTGCAAAAAAAAAAGTTTCCCAGTCGCGTAATCTCTCGTCTTGACGATGGCAACTGGCCACCGTGATCGTGCGATTTGACACTGTTGGACTACGCGAAAGACTATGTTTATGCGGATAAACCTTTAACTCTGGAGCGCTTGAAAACGAACATTCTTCAATATGTGCCAAAAAGTGGTCGAAAATTACCACAAACGGATCGAAGTTTGCAAAAATTCACGAGGCGGTCATGTGGATGATTTAGTGTTTCACATAAAATGCCGAGATTCAAGATTCATATATTTACATTTATTTTGGAAATCGAAAAACGGATAACCCTTTGCAGTATTTTACTAAATAAATTAATGTCAATAAACGAAATTTAGATCAATAATTAACATAACTAAAGCAAATATCATTGAAGAAGTATAAGTATAAATTTTTAAGTGCTATATTAGAATGAAAAGCAACTAGTTTCTCAAATTATAATTTTTTACTTTTTTTTACTTCCTTTATTATTGCAAATATTAAAAAAAAATCATAATCAGAAGAGCCGCCAAAAATGTCTGCAAATTTCTATATCGAAAATTCGCATTAATTGCATAGTTCCAATTATATATAAAATTTCAATGTTAATAATAACAATTTTAATTATATAAAGATGTTATAATTAAATTTCAATTTACGTAAAGTCATGAGAACAAAATCAATTTGACATAATTACATCATATCAACACACTTACACTCTCCTACATATGTATGTACATATATTTGTATGAATTGCAACTATAATTATGCAGCAATGACACTTGTACAAGTATAATCTGTATGTGTGTACTTATACTATTGTAAATATTGTATGTAAGTATTTACTCCAGGTCAATATTTGATTAAATTTGAGATTGAATCGCACTTATTTGACAATTTCTTGTAATGAATTTTCCTTTTACTCAAAATTCCATTTTATTTTCTGACATACATAGACACGCATGTCCTTTCAGTACTAGCCAACATTATGTGAGAGAGTACATGACTGTCAAGCTTTTCAAAATGTCGCCCATACGTATGTGGGAACATGGTAGATATACGTGTATGTATGTAATATTCGATAATAATTTAATTTCCTACAGAACTTGTTTGCAATGATTGCAATTTAATTATGACAAATACCGAAAAGCGCGCACGTATGTGTTGTACATTTCCTGCAGTCAAATGTACTTGTTTTGAACAACTAAATAGTCTTTTCCAATATTCTACTAGTTGGCAACTGCCCCATTTCCTCTAGAAATATACGAATCTCATACCAATTCGAAATGGACCAAAAAGTGTTAACTAGCCACTTTTTGGTTATATTTAGTATTGAATTCAAGATATAACTAAAAAAAAATTAAATACTGATTGTCAAATAATAAAAAGTATATATTACAGGTATATTTCGCTACAACAAAACAGGTATTGAAGAAATTGAGAAATTTCATAGAATTTGTTTATTTTTTTTAGGGAATCTTTACTTAAAATCTCCTTTTACCATATAAATATATTTCCGAAGGGTTGAACATTTCTACGAAAATATATACAGGAACCCTAGAAGAATGTTCTATGTTCAGTTGTGAATTCACCCCAAGCAATTAGTTTGGTTTTTGAATTTTCGGCATCTGCACTTTGGCAACTTCCGATTCATATTTGCAGTGCATCAACCTGGTAGCAAATTAAAGTTTTCAAACAAGTAGCAAGAATAATCAAAAAAAAAGGTTCACTCCGAAAGTTCCAGGTTGCAACTCTCTTCAAAAGTTTTTAGAAATTTCTCTAAACTGATTTCCATATTGATATTTGAAATTTGTGAAATCAATATTTTAAAATAAAGCTTTCAGACAAGTGGCACCCATTCCAAAAATATTTTCGTCTAAGCCTTTCTTTAATGTCTTCAATCTGATACCCATATTGTATCATTTATTATCGTAACAATGTGATTGAGATTAAAATTTTAAAAAGGTGGCATCCCTCACAAACTTTTTGCTCTGTATGCCTTCCAAAATCACTTCAGTTTAATATCCTCAATATTACCTTTCATATAACTTGACAATTTCATTGTAGTAAAATTTTCAAACAGGTGGCAACTCTTCTCAAAAATTTCGACAGCATTAAGCTTTAGAAATCTCTATTCCGATGATGTATGTATGATTTATAATGTATTTTATTAACTCTTTATATTAAAATTTGCAAGCAAGTGGCAACGCTGCTCAAACATATTTTTTCATTGACCTTTCTTTATATTCTTCAATTTTATATCCATATTGTAGTATTTCATTTATTTCAATACTTTTTGTAATATAAATTTCAGAACAGTTAATATTGCTTTTTAAAAAAATTTTCAAAATCAAGAAATTTTTCCTTTATATTTTTTAATTTATTATTTTTCTTCATTTCTCGAGACTCAGCTATGAATGGCATTAAGAAAAAAATTCTCCATCATTGCGCATCATTGCTTACATATGGATTCAAAATTTTCCAGCTATTGAACATTTCTAACTGCAGAACAGAAAATTTCAAATTTATTTGTCACAATTTCTTTGCATTTCAATGTGAAGAGAAACAACTTGAGATAAAACAGAAAAAAGGTCAAATTACTTGAACACGAACTGTTCGTAAATGTTCGAGTTCTCGTCGCTCAAATTCGCAGAGATTTTTATTCTGGTTTCATCTTATCCTAAATTATAGTGAAAACAGAAAAATAAATTAAAAATTTTGTTTCCTTTTGAAACTACTTCTGTATTTTACGGAACAGTTCAATTTGTATACCATTCTGTGTATATACATTTGTACTAATTACATATATGTGTATGTTTAAGTGCAATTTACAAAACTTAATTTACAGTTGCCCAGTCGAATGACTTCTCCTTGGCAAAAGCCAAAACACTTGCATACGTACGAGCATGTACGTATGCTGTTTTACCCAAATGTAACCCATTCAATTTGGCCCTTCAGCAAACCATTCGTCATCAACGCGCATTCCTGACCAATTTCAATTTGATATTTCCCTTTTCACTCAAATCGAAGTCACCACATTGGTTGGGTGTTTCCGCTGCACATACGAGCAATATATGTATGCACGAGTATATTATGTCAGCACATACATAGAACTCTTAGAAATCGAAAATCAATTGGTTGGTTAATATGATGTGCTTTATGTATGTTAAGATGTATTTTGTGGTAAATCACATATAAACCACTCGCTATGCACCATGTGGTAAACTTTCCCGTTATTTTCATACATTTTCATACAATAAAACTCGATACAAAAACAAGTGGGGGAAGGCTCAGCTTAGGCGAAAACAAGGTTTTTGTAGATGCCTGATTTTTTCATTATTAATTATTTAATTATTCGGATGAGGCCTGCTGTCAAACTGCTCAGAGGAGCTCTTTTGGAAAATATTTTTGAGCCGGGGTTCCACCTTCTTCGTATTTTCCAATACATTTTTTTATTCAAATCCAATATTACAATTAGGATACCTTCTTCTCCTTTTTTACTTGCCAATTCGTATCTGAAAAGGCTTTGCATTTCTTCCATATTTCCAATTTCGCCAGTAATAAATTATGAAATCAAAGGTACATCCGCTCCTGAATATGTGGTGACCTTTTTACGAAACAGAAGCGATTGCTGATCTGAATAAAATCTATTTGGTTTCGGATAATGTTATCAGCAGCATCAGATAGAGATTTCCGCGTATAAAGTATTATACGATTCAGGCTTCATAATGTGCTTGAATTACATTTATTTCATGTGGTTTTGTTGGTCTCATAAGTCCATCTAGTTCATCATAGAAACTTTCTATTTTGTCATCACTTTTAGCGGCAATTGGAGCATAGACTTGTATAATATTAATATAAAATGATTTTACAAAGCTAGTTGATAAGTCAGTGACTTTTAGAATTTTCTGCGTAACACTGCAACCGTCAACTTTTGCCGATTTACAGGCTGCTGTACCATTTAGTTTGAGCTTGACAGCCACTGAAAGCAGATGACCTCGTGAATTTAAGTGAAAATAGAAAAAGTGAATTTCTTGTGGTGATTAAGCATTATTTTTTGCGTAAAAAATCACCGAAACCAAAGAAGGATTTGATAAAAACTATAGGAACTATCCACCGTCAATTTAAACGGTTAAGACATGGTTAAGACATGGTTTACTGAGTTCAGTTGGGGTCGTAATAGTACAAGCGATGCCGACCATTCAGATCGCCAAAAAAAGAGATAGTCACGCTAAAATCGTCGATAAAATCCATGAAATGATATTGGACGATCGGAGAATAAAACTTCGTTAGCTTGCTGGGGTTGTAGGCATCTCAACTAAGCGGGTACCTCACATCTTATATGAACATTTGGAAATTAAAAAGCTGTACACGCGGTGTGAGTGCTGCGATTTCTCACACACGACTATAAATGCAACCGTGTAACCACTTTAAAGGAGTGGAGGAGTTTTTGGCGATATTCAACCGCAATTCAAACGAATTTTTACGCCGCTTTGTTAGCGTAGGCGAAACATGGATCCACCGCACCACACCAGAGGCCAAATCAAGACGGTAGGTTTATCGGTGTGAAGGTGCACCAAAGAAGACCAAGTGGGTCTATCGGCCAACAAGGCCATGCTCACAGTTTTTTGAACTGCACGAGATGTCATTCACATCGATTACTTTGAAAAGAGTAAAATGATCATCGGCGATTTGAAGCAGATTTGACGTCAAATAAAGTACTGTTTCATCACTATTTACAAAATTCATAAATTGGGCTGCGAACAGCTATCTTTCCAACATATTCTCCAGAGTTTGCCACCGGCGATTTTTTGTTTGTTTCCAAACCTGAACCGCCCAGTTGGTAAGAGATTCGGGTTGAATGAAGAGCTCCTCGATGCCAAGCTTCTCCATTTCCCAGATAGTAATGGCAAGCTTTACAGACTCTTATAAACTTCTAGTATTCCATGATTCGATGTTAAAAGTTTGATTTTGTTTGTGCACTGTTGTGGTTGTATTGTATTACAATATCAAAGGTGAATAATTAAAAAAGGTTAAATGTTTGAGAATATTTTTGAAGCAGAGCTGCCATATGTACGAAAACTTTAATGCATTTAATTAGTATGAAGAATGAAATTTTACAATAGGACTAGCGAAGAGTTAAGAAAATACCTAACACAAATATTTTTGAAAAAAGTTGCCACCTATCGGAAAAATCGCATTTACTGCGAATTGCAGGGACTCCTAAATATTTGCCAAATTCATATAGTTTTTACAAGAAATTTAAGTTCGTAAATCTGTTGGGTTCTAAAGCCACCCACCTACTGCCAGATTCACTGCACTTTAATCGCACGGCGCGATGACACGCCATTAAAGCCAACTCACTTACGATACATTGACACTTCCACAACTAATAAAACAGCCAAACAGCAATTTGATTCTACAACAACAACAAAAACAACACCGCCCTAGTTTGACTATACATATACAGAAGTACGAGTAAATAAAATTTGATTGCCAACACATAAATAATGGCACAAACAAGTGCGAACACGACAAAGACTAGAGAGTTTGGTGGGAGTAAGATTTGCAAGTGGAAGAGTGGTTGTAAGTAACGAAAAACACGTGTCATTTAAGAGCTCCCCACACAACCGCGAATTTATTCATATGTGAAAATGTTGATGTTGTTGAAGTTGTTGAAGTTGTTGATGTTTTCGTATGCATATTAAGTGTTCACAGTCAATTGACGGGCATGAATGCCAACAGCGGCATAATAATAATAATAATAAGAATTACAATAACAACAAATGTATTTAGATTACAATAAATGGGGTTTGATGGTGTTAAATGTGCAATATCATTGATCCCCATAAAAGCATATGTATGCTACTCTTATATATATGTAGGTATGTACCAGTGGCGGATCCACGGGTGGGGTTTTCGGGTCCGGACCCCTCCCCCCTTCGGAAGCAATGTAAAACTTAAATTCGAACGATTATTCTCCAAAAAAAAATTTAAAATTTCTGAAAAGGGAACAAAGTAGTGTTTCTACCTACACGCATCTCCTTCACATATTCGTTCATTTTGGATTTTTAACTGCTACTGCTGCATACCAAATGTGCTTTTTTAAGAGAACACCTGGATTGTCGATAGCTCCTTGCTCAGAAGATCGAACCAATAGTTAACAATTTCAAAAAAGCTTGCTGCTTCCACGGCTTTGTAAACGCTCAGCCCAAGTGTGTAGCATGGTCTTGTAGCACTAGCCGTACTATGTGAAAACAATTTGGCCGCTAATTTCATTACACAACTTAATATGTTTTTGATCAGAGCCAAATAAGAAATCCGAGAAGACGAGAAATGCAAACCATGGGTGTTAACACCAAACCGCAAGCTTCCGCCCATTTTTTCTTTTAATTTCATTTTTTGGTGCATGGTACAGAAAACTGAAAACGCAATAAGGTTTAGGATTGTCTACATTTATTTATATAATAAAAGTTTGTTGTTGTTAAAAGTTAATTATTTAAAAAAATTATTTCTTTGTTTCAATAAATATTTTATTTATCACAAAATAAATTATTTACTCTTTTACTTTAATTTTAAATATTACACATCAATATTTATTTAGAAATTTTGTTAATCGTAAAACTTAATTATTTAAATATTGCTTTCAAATTATTATTTAATCTTAAAAATTAAATAATTTAATTAGTGTAACTTTATTATATTAATAAATATTTACTGGTAGAGTAATGTTACCAACGTGTGGAGCACAATTAGAGCAGAGTCCACTAAATAATCTGCCCAGGAAACAAAGTGATTGACACAGGACACGAAGATGTTGGCGAATAAACCAAAAAAGATTTAGATCACACACTTGGCCACAGGCTCAGATTCAACTCCAAATATCTCTAAAAATAATTTAGTAATTGTAAGTCTGTCTAATATCGCATCACCGGCAAGGTGTAATAATTTCACCAATAGGCATAAAAACTTGGTTACAGGCGAGGATATATGTAGTTACCACACAAACAGGCTACAAAAAGCACTCGGAAAGCGAAACGATGCAGATGAAAACCTGTGACAAATTTTTAGTAATAGCTAGTAAAATGAATTTGCAAAAAATACTTACGAGTTGACCAGTATATTTGAAAAAACTCCAAGAGCCGACCAAATTTCTTAGATACATACACCCCAACACCTTTTGAGTAGACTCTCTTATCGATGTTATTTTGCAAATACATAAAATACTTACGTTGTGGCCAATTCTTTTAAAAAATATAGCGAATTTTATTAAATGTTATTGAATTTTATTTAAAAAATTCAAATTTTAATATAATTCAATTCAAATTCAACGAATATAAATAGTATAAGAAACGAAAAAATTAATCAAGGATGACAACGCTTGTCGATTTTTATTTGTGCTGGGGTAACTACTATTTTTATTACTTTTTCATAAAAATTACTCTAAGATAAAATGTAGTTTGTCAAAGAGGCAAATTGTAATCTGTAAGGGAGTTTAAGGCAGTAATTAGAGCGAGAGAGAAGCGAACATATAACACCTGTCCTTATTGCATCATGCTTGCTTACAAATGCATTCATTATGTATCGGACTCCTCATCTTCGTCATAATTCAACTTTATTTGTATGTATATCTTCAAAAGTTATAAAATAAGAATATTTAAATTTTTTTTTAATAAGCCATAAAAATAGCTGCCGCCTACTTCCAACAAATTTGTTCTGAATTTTTATTTTCATTTTTTTATAATGATAATGATTTAGATTGTTTTCGATTAAAAATAATTTTTTATTTGTAATAGAATTCATTTGCCAGACTTTTATTGAATATTTTTAAGAGCAAAAATTGTTTTTTCTTCGAAATCGACAAATTTAAAGAAAAAATAAGAAGCCACGCCGAAATCTTCATATCTTCCAAGAACATATCAAACCTTTTTTATTGTAGTCATCGTCGTCGTCGTCGTAGTTCTTGCGGTACAAATTAGACCACCAAACGAGAAGTTCAGGAAATGAGCTCTTTCAACAGGTTTGGACCAGAAGTAGAAGGATGTTGCTTGATTGGTCTTTAATGGGCATACAAAAAGGTGGTGACTATCGTGAATGCAAGGACTCATTACATGCAGGACATACATTTAAAATGTCGGACTCAAGTCTGGATGTGTAGGAGTTTAGTCCGCTACACTATTCTGATCTTAATTGTGTCTGCTATGTGTACGGCTATATCATCTGCTATGGCTGGTGGTTGGATTCCAAGCACGCCATTTACAGGAAGAGAGTTTATAAAGGTATTGACTGACTATCTGTGAATGGCGTTCAGGAACTGTCGGTATGCTGTTCCGCCCAGTGATTATGTTCTATAGTGCTTATTATAGTCCTACAAGTACACTGTTTTATTTCTGATGTACCTAGGAGGTTGGTGGTTCAGCTTCCTATAAGTAATATGTTAGGATGGACCCTGCGGTAGCATACTAGTATACATTACTTGAACACCATAACAGTACATAGGCGACATCAAAAGGTTTCCAGTCACGGTCGTCGTCGGTTTCGACAGCCTTGTAACTTCTTCATTTGCGTCTCGCTAGTCTACTGCGTTCAGATCGGTGAAGAGTTATTAACGACCGGCCGGTCGCGAAAACCCCCTGCGGGTTAGGGGTTCAAGAATTTGCCAGCGGTAAGGCATGCCTGTCGTAAGAGCCGACTAAATTCCATAGTTCCCGCGACAGTCGGGTCTTTATACCGGAACGACCCGGATTTTTATCCGGCCAAGGACTGTCACTCCCGCAAAGTTCTCCGAAGCCACATTTGGAGAATTTTCTGCGGGTACAACAACAACAACAACAACACCGGCCGGTCGATTGCTTTGTAAGTTTTAAGAAAATAAACAATAGCGTGGAAAGGACACCACGCTACGGAGCTCTTTGTGGATTTCTAAACTCCATTGATGACTGATGACAGTATACACATGAATATATGGACATGAAAAGGCTGTTCGCGCAATAAGTGCTGTGGCTACTCACATACGACCATCGGCAATTCGAACGAACTTTTAAGCCGTTTCGTTACCGTCGACGAAACATGGTCCAACTCCATCACACCACACCAGAAACCAAAGAACAATGAAGGTCAAGGTTGGCCTCTTGGCCAACAAGGTCATTGCTACAGTTTTGTGGGATATTGATTTGAAGCAAAAACGTCCGCATTTGGCACGAGTGCACTAGTGTGTAGTCACCATGGCATAAATTCATAAATTGGGCTGCGAACTGCTACCCCATCCAGCATATTTTACAGATCTAGCACGGTGCGACTATTCCTTGTTTCCTAACATGAAGAAATGGTGGGCGGTAAGAGGTTCGGGTCGAATAAGGAGATTATCACAGAAACAAACGCAGATTTTGAGGGCCTTAAAAACCTATTATTTGGAATGAGTACAAAAATTGGAAAAACGCTGGGCAAAATTAATAGAGCTAAAGGAAACTCTGTTGGGAAATAAATCGCTTGTTTGCCGAAAGAAAGAAATTTTAGTCGAAAAGTCACTGAATTATTAAACCACTCTCGTTATAGAAAATATCGATTAACAAATCTTTCTTTAAAATACATTTATTCTTATATACATACGTGAACATATATATATATATATATGTTCGCACACAAATGCCTTTGGGGAGTAGAATTTGCAACAATTTAAATAACTCACTAGAAAAAACAGTAAATTGTCGTGTTGCCTCTTATGTCAAGCATTGAAATTTGTGGCATAAATTACACCACATTTATATAATTGTCACACAAACACACACCTTAATGTGACATGTGGCAGTGGGCAACAGGTATACGCACACAGACACACACACATACAACAATAACAATAACAGAATAATTGCATTGCAAGCTCAAGTTTCCGACTCCTGCTACTGCCATTCAACCACTCATCAAAGGGATAATATAACACGTTCACCCCCCAACAAATACATACATATGTATGCATACACGTATATATGTAAGTAGCAAGAGATGATTGCATTTGCAACATAACAACGCTTTGGTGCAACTCACTTGTATACAAATTAGTTTAATTGGGCAATAACGTGATGCAAATAAGCTAATAAGAGCACAAACACACACATAGTTACAAGTGCACATGTATTGTACATACTGTTTCTTTGTATGCTTGTATGTAAAGAAAAGGGTTGAAAAGCGCCCAAATATATGTAAGTATATTCTTGCCTCGGTGTTGCAACACAGGTGGTGCATGTTGCTAGCTGGGGTGCGCCTGTTGATTTTTCGAATATTTAATTACCACAAAAAAGCGTATTCACCCTCTGCTCAACTGTTGCACGCGGCTCGTGTGTACTGGAAAACAAATTAGTTCGACATATGTACATACGAATGCAGAAATATTATACACGACTTTTGGCAAGTTATTACCAATTTTAACTGCGGCACGTCTGGATAATGAAATCAGGCATGCAAATGTAATAATATTTAGATTATTATTATGTGAACTCAGCGCGATTACAGTGAGTTGATTTTTATGGCGCAAAATGCCGAAAACACAAACAACAATGACTTTTTATATTTAATTCAATAGGGAAAAATAATTCCGTGCCGGGCTGAATTTTTATTTAAATATTGAACGAGAAGCGAAAATAATTAATAGTTGTTATTGTTGTAGCGAATTGTCTAGCCAAATTTTTATTTGGGAATCCCATATCCAACGAGACATTCTTTTATGAAATGGAAGTGCTTTATTTATAAAGGGTTATCCATTTAGTGGTTTCAAAAGTGCAGGGCTGTATTTTGACATCTGTCAAACTTAACTATCAAACCAAACAATTGTGTTTTAGTCAGAAGTCAGGCATTTATGAACATGGATCGCTTAACAACCGCACAACGCGTCAAAATTGTGGAAACCTACCAACAACTCAAGCAATTGGAAATCTTTTTTACAGACATTGTAAGGCCTCCTCAAATACCGCTGCTGTAAGTGAAAGTGCAGCCGAATATCCGAATGTGTTTATTTCTCGACGCTCTCAAGAGCTGGAACTTTCTTACGGCACAATATGGCATATTTTGCACTTGGACTTACATCCATATTACATTCATATAAAGTCCAGCTCACATAACAACTGAATCCAACGCCCTAGTTACGTCGATTGAGTGCTTGAACAACAAGCAGTGGACCGCGATTTTTCCAACAATATTTTCTTCAGCGACGAGGCACATTTCTCACTCGGTTGAGACGTAAATAAAGAAAATTGTTGCATTTAGGGCTCCGAGAATCGTCAAGTAATTGAAGAGAGTCCATTTCACCCAAAACAAAACTTATTATTTGACGCGCTCTTTAGTCCGGCGGTGTGATTGGACTTTACCACTTTGAAAACGATAACGGCGGACTGTCACTGTCAATTCGGAGAGTTATAGTCGTATTATAAATAACTTTTTTTTGGCCTGTAAATGAAGAACACGACTTAGACAATATGTAGTTCCAACAAGATGGTGAATGATCGTGGTAATGCGGATGGACCTTAAGCTTTTGAGCTTTTGAACACCAACATTCGTCAAGTTATGGCTGAGATACCGTTCAAAAAATTTATCGAAAAGACATTTCATGAAAGAATGCGCAAAATATTTGGTCGTCACAATGTCTTACAATTGTTTTTTTTTTTTTTTTGTAGTTTTTTTCTCTTAGAAATGTTTGTTTCGCAAAAAAAATTCCAGTACTATAATAATTAATTTTTGTTGGCAATATTCAATTCCGGGAAATATTTTTTACTAAACGTGTCTCAAAAATTTTTTTATCGCAATATTTTTTGTTCAGCAATATTGAGTGGCCAAAAACACTTTGTTGCTTCAATTTTTTCTCAACATTTTTAACCCAACACTGATTGTGTCCAAACATTTTTTTTTAACAACATTCTCTACTTCGGAACATTTACGGTCAAGAGCTTGGTTGTTGTTTGGGCTTCGGAGTATTTTATTAGCAATATATATTACGTTGCCAGACATTCGCAGACATTTTTTTAGATCAGTAGGTTTTTCTCCACTTTAACTCCAACTCCTTCATGGGAAAGTCACTACAAATCATTATGGACACTTGAGAACTTTTAATCTCTCCCTTATTTTAAAAAAAATTTACAAACCTTGTTAAGTTTTCACAAATTTTATTCAAATTAAATCAAAATATAAGAAAATAAGTTTAAAAAATTTTAATTGGTTGAAATTTCTAACTAATTAATTGACACAATTAAATCCAGTAATCAGCCATTGAAAAGCTTTTAAGAACTGAAACAAAAATTATGTAACAACCGACAGCGATAAATATTTTCTGTACTCTTCTTTCTTTTGTGCACTCCGCTTTCACTCTCGCTTCGCCTTCCTTCCTAATTAGTATATTTTTTTTTTTCATTTTGACTACCTCCACTTGAATCACTTAAATCGTTTCGAAGGCCAAGCGACAAGGTCAGATTGTAAGTCTTCTCCAACTTCTCTTGGCTGGTTGCTGTGTACCAAGGTTGAATAGAGTGAGTGTGTTTGTGTGAGTCTGTATTGAGCGCAACTCAGAATTCCCAAGAGGATGATTTAATTGAAAATTCAAAGCACTGCAAAAAAAATTCAGCAAATTGATGTTGGAAATTTTCAAACTTTGCATTCACACACCTGTACATTCGTGTGATTGTGTGTTGTTATTACGAAATGGGAATTACAATTTTTGCTAAAATATTCCTAAATGACTAAATTAACTGTTTTTGGTTCTTAGCTCACAATTACCGTTATAAGATGGAAAACTCATTTATGGAAAGTTTAAAGTAGCAACAACTACAAAAACTACAACGTAAAGCGGATAAACTAAGTCCTTTTTTACGGCCAAATCATTAGTACTTTGAGTACTTTATTGTCTACAAAAACAACAATTGCAACAGCAACAACGCAAAAATGGAACAACAATTAAACAGCGAAAAATTATGTACTTACATATGTACTTATGTATGTTTTGCCATTGTACATATTTACATAAGCGAAAATCCAATGCAATATAGCTCAATCAACAGCAACAAACACAAGAACTATTGCCCAGAGCCAAAATATTATTAATAATGAAGTCGAAACCGAAAGGAAACAGAAGCAGAGCATATATGGATGAATGCACTCTAGCAAGCTGTGTTCATATGTATGTATGTGTGGATCCAATATGTAAAACTGATACAAGCAACAAGAACAGCTGCAATTGCCACTTGATTGAATTAACCAAATTGGAAATTGGGATCCGTAACGGTAATGGAATGGCAACAACAGAAAAGAAATAATAAAAATTAATTTCAATTTTTTTTCCTTTTTTTCGTTATATTTCATTTTATTTTATTTTTAAATTTAAAAAAAAAAATTTAATTTTTGTAAAAAAAATTTTATATTTTTTTTATATATGTATATATATATATATATATATATATATATATATATATATATATATATATATATATATATTTTCAAAAAGATATACATCAGGTATCGGTTGATTTACAACAAAATACTTAAAACTATTATTAGTATACATTAACTATGGCGGTTGTAGTATGTATCGCTTGTATGTATAATTTATCCAAATTTGCGTTTAAATTTTTCGGGATAACTTCGGTTGATTACACAATGGTTGAAATTATCTCTACACTGTGCAGTCTTCACATATCCTTGACTTCATGTGCTAAGTCTTTGCAGGTTGTGCGTGTTTGGCACTCCTATGGCTATAAGCAGCATTTGTTTTTCCCATTTTTCGATTACCGTTATATCAGGTCTATTATGTCGAGAGGGATGAACCGTCAATATTTATTAAATCCCAGCATATTTTTGTTAAACTATTCTCTAATATGGATTGTGGGTTGTATTTAAAATACGGATATTCCTCCGTAATTAGTCCATATCGTAGTTCTAAGCACATGCACCGGTTATGTTATGAATATTTTCAGGTTGTTTTTGACATCGTCGGCATAAATCGCTTTCAATGGCGGCGCGGATTATATAATTTTTATAAATTTTATTTGCAATAACTTGGACCTGTATAGCGTACATAAAATCTCCAGTTTCGGAGAAAATTTCTGGTCGGCTTAGCGATTCGTTGGATGCTTTCGTGTCGATTTCCGGTCGATCGATTGTATTTTCCACTACTGCAGTATTAATGGCTGGAAGTGCTGCATGTCTGATGATATATCATTCGTTGAGGTGTTACTTAAGTTTAACGGGTTGTATTTTACACATGATTGACATATGAATTTATGCAGTTGACTAGGTTGATCGTGGAAGTATAGCCGAAGGTTGCGAACACATCTACTGCTGATTTCGGGTGTGGTATTCCGTATTTAGTTAGTAGCGTTCTTATTGATATTTTAATGCTTTCCAAATGACCAGACCATTTTATTGTGTGTGATAGAACGGGGATATTAAAGGCGTTGATGGCTTTGAATAGGTTAAAGCCATTCAGATACGACAAACTGTTCACTTGCTTAATATATTCCTCCGTTGTGGCATGAACGATTTCAGAATGATGCATTCTTTTTGCTTGAGTCAAGCCAAACGTATTTATATACGCATATAACTTAATGTCATCTATATATAACAGGTGGGGAAGCTTATGTTGAGATGAACGTGATCCTTTTATATTGAGACCGTAATTTGTTTCATTTAATATAGATGAAAATGGGTTTAATATGAGGCAAAACCAAAAGGAGCTTAGAGCATCGCCTTGAAATATACCTCGTTTAACAGGTATTGGATGTGATCAAAGCAAATAGAGTATGAGTACTCGTGAGCTTTTTAAGCCAGAAATTGTGAATACTATCCGGGCCTGGAGCTTTCTTGTAGCGTAATATCTTCCATCGCGTTATTTTTTTCAAGCCTTTCGTATTTATTTGAATCCATAAGATTGCACATTGATGTCTTCGGGGAAAATTGCACAAGCTCCTAGTATTCATATTTGTTAATGCTACCTATCTACTACTTTGGACTTCTTTCTAAGAAGAACTAATCTTGAATAAAAAACCGACTTATGACCCCTATGAGAGTAGTTACGACCAGTTAGGATTACTCTAGAATGCCAGTTGACTACATTGATATAATAATAAAAAGCATTAAAGGAGCTTCTGCAGCTCTTTTTTTATTGTATCACAAAGAGACGCAAAGGGTACTTAAACTAAAGAAAAGTAAATTTATATTTTAAAACATTTCTAAAGCCTGGTTTTAAGACCATACCATTAAACGAACGCAAGTGATTTTGGAAAATGCAATGCTCACAGACACCACCATACTTTTTTGATAATTATTATTTTTATTATTTTTTTGGATTAACATAAAACTATCAAAAATTTAGATTAATTTATTGTAACTGAGATTCCACTTTAATTAATTTCTTTTAAGTTTAAAAAGTTTTTAATTCTCATTCAACTATGCAGCTTGTCGAAAAACAAAAGCAAAAAGAGCCACTTCCGACTGAGTCCACATTTGTACAAAAATTTTAAAAAGTTATCATGCCAGTTCATTCATAATTTTCTTATTTTTATCGCACATCGTATGCAATTACATGCCTGAGTGACTTGTTTGGGTATATGTGTGTGTGTGCCTGCCACTACATTTAAAGTTGAAATTTATTGTGAGAAAAACTATCACGCTTCACGGGAATGCGTTAATTATACTTCCGTTAGCATATTGACTCAAACTTATTTGAATGGGAATTATAAACATACATACATACATACATACATATATAAAAGCCACAAATAATGCATACATTTGCACACATACACAACTATTCACATTTCTGCATATCAGAAATCGAGAAACAGAAACAGTGGGAGAGCAGGGAGTACATATGTCAACAAAAAGTTTCACAACATATGCTGTCACTTGAAATCACAAAATTCTCCACCACACTTGTATTTTAATATACTCCGCCCGCCTTCCCTTGCTGCCATTTCACATCATCATTCGCTTCGTTGGCGTGGATGTCATTGGAAAACTGAAATTATTTGCCTACACACTTCAAAAATTTTCATCAGAACGGCAGTCACTCATCGCACAAGTGCAGTCCAATAGCTTTTGAAGTGAAATGGAAAAGTGGAATTAGATAGTTTGCACAGATGCAACCGCCAACTACAATATTATTGTGGGAAAATATTTTAGAAACACCACAAATGCACATCTGCATGTGTGTATATATGTGTATATAGCAAATTAATTAATAGACTAGACTCATTCTCAATTTTCAAATAACGAAGCTTAGCTAAAATTGAAACTGAATAATATGGAGCTGAGAGCTTTTTGAAAATTGTTGATGCCTGCAGAGCTGCAATTTTCTATTTTGATATTGTTTACGTTAAGCTCTTTGAATTTTTTGCTTTCATTCAGAGTTGGGCAACCTGTATACAGTGCCATTTTTTTGGAATTTGGAATCAGTCAATATTTATTGGCGGCCGCAATAGCCGTATGATTAGCATTCCGTACTACAATTCAGAAGACCAGGGTTCGGGTCCTGGTTCGAGACCCACAAAATTATAGAAAATTAATTTTTTTAATTTCGATCGCCCGTCGTCAGGGAATGCCAAGCCCTTCGAGTGTATTTCTGACATAAAGTAAAAGCTTCGCATATATAAGTATATCCATCGGCCGTTCGGAGGCGACTTAGAATAATTGTTGGTCTCTCAATTTGTTGGCAAAAACATCAGTGCGCAAAAACCACATATTGGAGAAGCAGCTCGTCCGAAAAGCACTTCAGCGGCTACAAAGCACCAAATTTTATTAGTTTTGAAAAATATACTAAAATAATATAGTCAAACTTATGTTGAACTAGGTTTGAACGAGCAAAAAATTTTCCTCAACTGTTTGTACCCAACTGGTCCTGAGGTTGTGCCGAGGTAATGATTAACTAGTTGAAAGCCATCCATTAACTTGCGGTGAAATAGTTTTTTAATTGCCTGATTTAAGCTTTGACTAGTGTTGAAAACCAAAAAAAATAAAAAAATATCAACATTATCTAAATCTGTAATCAGTTTCAAAACTGGAGTACATTATTAAACTGTGCTTACCTCCTTCGAAAATATTGTAAACTGTTGTCTTACCTGAAAAAATAAAATCAAATAACTTACATTAATTACATTTTTAAAGTAGAAAATTTTTATTAAATAGAAAAATTAAATGAATTTAAAAAAAAAATCAAAATGCAAAAAAATTCATCAACAAAGACTATGCAAAATGGCAACAGAAATCGCAAGCAGAAATTACTTTTTCAAAGAAATTTTTTTTTACACTGGGATGTAATTAAATTTGTGAAAATTCTGAAAAAGTTTGCAAAATAATTAATACCTACAATTTAAAAGCTAAACATTCTGCTATTCAAACATAAAATACTCGAAATTTTATATTTATGTAACGAATTTTCAAATTTAACATTTAAAGTTTGAGTATTAACCGCTAATCTTCGAATATATATATACATTATTTTCCAATATTTTAATATTAAAAGTTTGAGCTTTAAAAATTTAACGTTTTCGATATTCAAAACATTAGCCGCAACTTTAAAAAAAATACTAGATTTTAGCTGAACATTCAAAATTGAAAAAAAAAAATTCCAAACTCGATTTTTGGAAAATTCTAAAATTGAAAAATTAAGATTACGTTTGTGAAAATATAGGAATTAAATCTCCAGCGCCATTATGCATTTTAAATTAAAACAGTAAAAAAGCTTTCAATCTTAAACTCAGCTTAAAACTTAAAGCTCGAATTTAAGATACATAAAATTTTAAGCTCAAAATAACAAAGTTTAAGACGATACGTATAGTGAATAGGTCCCAGAAAAGTATCGGGAAATACTTTTACCCATAGTATACTTCTTTACTTCAAGATAAAAATCTATATTTTCAACATAAAAGAATTGTTTCTCAGGATCTTGTTAAACGATTTTTCTAAATTAAAGATTCATCAAAAAAAGCGAGGTTACGATTAAAATTTTCCTAATTTGAAGCTTGTTACGATTCCAGGACTATTGTGAAACTTTTTTTTTCAAATTCTTCATTCAATAATATCTAAATTTAACAAAATAGAAAAGGTCAGATCTTCTAGTAAGAAAAAATATTAATTAAAGATACTAATTTTTATTTTTATAGCTCGTCGCACACAAAGCACATATCCTGCCAACTAAAAAAGATGACAATAATAACAATAACCCAAACATAATATGAAACTGCAATGTACGCCAAGAGACAACATCATACCAACAATGGCAAGAGTGACATGCTTGCAGGCCACCATCGATAATTCAATGCAAATAAAGCAAATTTCCGCCGCGAAGACAACATTAAGAGGATGTTTTCCTTAAACACGGACGTCATAATGACGATGACAGCGCGAAATAAATGAGTGACAGAAAATGAGAGGGAATAAAGGCGAATGTAAGTGGCAGATGGGACACAAAGCCCTGCCGGGAACTCGTTCTCAAATTACAGAGCCATTGGCGACACTCTAGGCTCGACGCTGGGTTGGTGCAATTACATTGAAGGCATATTCATTAAGGAAAATGACGGGAAAATCGCGGCCGAAGAGGCTGTGACAAATAATCAATGTTGCAGAGCAAAGAGGATTCAAGGCTGTCAAGTTGACCGAAATTGCGGACACACACTTCACGTGAAGCAGAAATAAAACGACAAGAATATCATATCAATAAAAATAATGAACGAAATGATATTAAGAAATACCCGAGAGACACTCGAAAGCCTGACGCAGGAGGCTGTTGGGAGTGTGACTTACATTACGGATGACAAAGTATGAGTGATAGTAAAAACAAACTGGGCATGCAGAAACAAGGCTTAGATCAACAAAGAAAAGCCAAATAGAAAAAAAATTTTGTTACTGCAGTAAATCAACAGGCATAAGTGAACTAGTATTTTACTAGTATAAGGCTGGCGAGTGACCACAAACCGTGGACTTTTGAAAAAAGAACTTTTGAAAAAAGAGCTACTTCGTGTCGAACTAGTAGCATTCGCCACAGGGTTTATACACCCAATGTGCGTTAAGTACGTGTAAGTATGTTTGCAAGTTTAAATGAATGTTTTTTTTTTGTACAAACAAAATGTCAAACGGCTTAATTAAAATTAATAAGGTCAGCTCAGCTCAACTCAGCTTGCTCGGATACCGAGGCAGTGCTAATGGGCAGCTGACAGTCTTTTAGCTGTGTTTCGAGTGTTGCGCAACACGCTTGAGTGTAGCGTGGGGAAGAACAGCCACGGAGTGCGACAGCGAAATGTACAGTGCACTCTTCTCGCGAATGACCCAAGTGGGCTGATGTTGGTAACGAAAATTGAACACGAAATTGCAATTTCATAAGGAGCATAAGTTTAATTAAATATACAAATATATATATATCGATAAATATACAAGTATTTCGAGTGCTTTAGGGAAGGCGGCCGCAATAGCAGAGTGGTTAGCATTTCCAGGTTTGAGAAACATCCAAAATCATAGAAAATTAACTTTTCTAATTGCCGTCGCTCCTTGGCAGGGAATGTTAAGCCCTTTATATTTCTGTATTCCTGTATATTTCTGACATGAAATAAAAAGCTCCTCATAAAAATCCATCGGCTGTTCGGAGGCGACTTAGAATAAACTGTAAGTCCCTCCATTTGTTGCGTCGTAAATTGGAGTCCTCCTCCGGCCGAAAATCGCTTCAGCGGTTACAAAGCGCCAAATATAGAAATATATATATAAAGAATGTTTTCCCCGGGCGGAGTTGATGCCTTTGAACAAATTTATACAAATATATACTTACAAGTTGTGTTTGTATTGAAATAACTTTTTGAAAATTTCCAACCACTAAGGCCTTTGTATAGATTTCCGCATACTTCGTTAGAGTCTTAATACGAATAAGGAAAATTCTCAAATCAATTTTGGTAATTAGTTAGCAAAAGAGGGCGTTTCATAAAACAAGCAAATAATATATATACATATATATGTATGTCGACTGCTGGAGGAAGTTGCTGGAGCAGCTAAGTGATATACACATAAGATCAGTGCTAACAACGGAAACCCGATACCATAGATAGCGGCGCTGAACGACTTACTACTCCAGCCCAACGAGATGATGATATCAGGACTGTTTTCTTTTACAATCAGTGAGATGATAGAGGGTACATTACAATGATTGCATTTATGGACCGCAAACAACATACTAGATATTAATGACAGTAACACGAAGCTGTGGCTTTTCGTAACTAAAACCAAAATACCGCAATTCTATTTTCTCTCACTTAACTCCTCCACAATTCTTTTGTCCCTACAGCAGAATAAATTAAAGATGAATATTGAAAAACGGATGAAGAGAGCTTATTTGACTCGCGAGAAAATGATGGGCAGAAACTGTAGTCTTGAACTAAATTTAGTTACTGTGGATTTACGTAATTATGTATCCGTTATTAAATCGATTCTAACATAAGCTATTGGGCCATGCTGACCAAATAACCAAAAAAAAAAACACCACTTTAGCTAGTAGGTTTATCTAATCAATTGTTTTCTTGTTTTTGCTTCTCTGCAAAATCAGAAAACGAAAATAATTTGGATTTGGTGAGTAAGAAGCATGAAAGTGAAGAAGTCAAGAAGAGTTAAAATAATCTTCAAGAACTCAATGCTTGGACAATGGAAAGTTTAGATATTAAAGGGGGTTTTTTATAGAGGTATAGAACTTTAAGTTGCAATAAAACAACGATGGATTATTCGATTGACATGAATTTTATTTATCCGAAAGATAATCTTGTGGCATTACATTTTAAATATGATTTCTGGCATATGACTGTCACGGCTGGCGCGGATGTAGTCCAATCTGGACGTCCAATTTTCGATGACTTTTTCCAACATTTGTGGCAGTATATCGGCAATAACACGGCGAATGTTGTCTTCCAAATGGTCAAGCGTTTGTGGCTTATCCGCATTAGATCAATGACTTTACATAGCCCCACAGAAAGTAGTCTAGCGGTGTTAAATCACAAGATCTTGGAGGCCAATTCACAGGTCCAAAACGTGAAATTAGGCGGTCACCAAACGTGTCTTTCAATAAATCTATTGTGGCACGAGCTGTGTGACATGTTGCGCCGTCTTGTTGAAACCACATCTCCTGGACATCATGGTTATTCAATTCAGGAATGAAAAAGTTAGTAATCATGGCTCTATACCGATCACCATTGACTGTAACGTTCTGGCCACCATCGTTTTTGAAAAAGTACGGACCAATGATTCCACCAGCCCATAAAGCGCACCAAACAGTCAGTTTTTCTAGATGTAACGGTGTTTCAACATACACTTGAGAATTACCTTAACTCCAAATGCGGCAGTTTTGTTTGCTGACGTAGCCATTCAACCAGAAGTGCGCTTCATAGCTAACAAAATAAAATGGACGTAGTGCGCGATACGTTTTCCGCACAGAACCATTATTTTCGAAATAAAATTGCACTATTTGCAAGCGTTGTTCAGACGTGAGTCTATTCATGATGAATTGCCAAACCAAACTGAGAATAAATCACTTGACAGCTGTTAAATCGGTCGCCATCTTGAAAAGTAATGCCAACTTAAAGTTCTATACCTCTATAAAAAAAACACCCTTTATAAAGGAAGATATTCTGTACTAATTATGATAAATCACAAGTTCTTGTCTTGTGTTGCGTTTATTTTACTTTATTTATGTAGTATTTTTACCTATTTTAGTACTAAATCGTTCTTAACCTCAAATTTCTCTTGGACTTGGAAGTTAACAAACTAATTAATTTAAAAATTTTCGTCAATGCACACAGATTACTTGGTGTAAATTTCCGCTGCAAATATCTGCAAATCTCTGTTTTCTATCGTTCAGACTAAAGCGTTCGTTGCTTTTGCCTTTTGTTTTTTGGGCTTTAATATAGAGAATGAATTTAATTTTGGACTTATCCAGAGTGTTATTATTGGTAAGAAATGGTAAAATTTGTGATGCCTTAACCCAGACTGCATTCTCAATAGTTTTATATTTACTATATGTAATCTGCACCTACACAAATGATTAATATTGAACAACGTTTTTAAGGAGAAATTCAAGCGAATCTATCACTACATACCGGATACTTTTAGATTAGATCCCTTCAAGGATACGCCTAAATTATAGAAAGAAAAAAGGGTATTCAAACAAATATTACAAATTGGATTAATTGTCGAAAAGCCGAAATGTGGTAGAAGTGGAATATCGAATTAAAGAAAACTTCGATTTGAACACTCAAATTACTGGCTTGAATCAAGACCTAATTTAACGATGTGCTATATTATTGCAAGCTATATCCTTAGGATATAATACTAATATTGAAAAACTGAAATTATTCATAGTAAATGTAGCCAAATTTACTACTAAATATTCGTTGTCAGCGTTTCCAGAATCTTTTCTCTGAAGTAGCCTACCCGAAGCGCGAGCGTAGCCCCGAAATAATCACATCATGGCACTAGGGAATGTGAGGTTAATTTGAAATAGATTCCCTTGCTCTTCATTTTAATCATACTTTCAAAAAATTTATTAATAAAAAGCAATAATTTAGAAACAATCGGAAATAATTTTTGCTTTTAAAATTAATTTTTATAAATTTTTTTTTTTTTTTACAAAAAAAAGTATATAACCAATGGCTATCCATAGCCAACGCTTAAAATCTTATTAACGTCCGGTAAGAATGATAGCCAATTTAGCGCTAAATAGCTCTATCTGGCAACATTGCTCGTGGTATTAGCTTCCAACTGTAATTTGTAGTGTGAGTCTTAATTTATTTGCATGGAGGGATCTACAGGTCACACTAAGTAGCATTCGCCCGGCAGATGATTTTTTATGAGAAGCTTTCATTTCATGTCAGAGAGCTACATGGACTCGACATTCCCGGCCGAGGGAATTAACTTCTTTTTCTATTTTAATTAATTTTCTATAATTTTGGATTTTGAACGGACCAGTACTCGAATAAGTGCGGATAACTAACCTCTCGGCTATATTTATAGCTCGTTCACTGTCACACGGTGCCTTAATTTTGGAATAATATTGAGAAATTACAATACAAAATAAATGCAATGCAAGGAGCTGAGGTAACGGGAGCCATTGAGACATTTACAACATATGCGCTTATTATGCTCCTGCATCAACTGAATGTATACAGTATTATTCACAAGGTGACAGCAGGTTCTGCCATAAGACTAATGGAGTGAGATTATGGAAGTAAAAAACTATTTTGGACAGAGCGATAAAAACCAACTCATAATACTTTTAAGTAAATTAGATTACATCCTCAAAAGGTTAAATTTCAATAGTTGCCAACAGGTGAGATATACTTCACAGATATTGACATCTCTCTTTGTCTGCTTCTATCAAACTCCGACAGCATCTTTCAAGCGATAGTACTAGGTATAGACAAGACCTGAAACGAATAACTACGAGAGGAGACATAAAGTAGCTATGTAATTGAACACTCAAGCGACGTTGCTGGCAGTAGCGTCACCAATAAGTGTAAGTTAGTACAGAAAACAAAACCAATTAAACAAGTCTAAGTAGGAAAAGTTGATGTAAACTTACAGTAACAATAACAGACGACTGGCCGCATGGAGAGTATGCATTAAAAACGAATCTGAATATAATGGAAAAATGTGATAGCAAAACTATTAAGATCTTACGATAATGGATCCAAATGATGAACGATGAGCATTAGTTGTAATCGAGGTTATAAATTCTTCGGGCAACAATTCTACCTACCTACACATCTACCTAAAAGTACACTGAAACATTCAATCTGACTATTTTACCCAATTAAATTTAAAACACAGATATTTAATCTATATAAAGAATTCATAAAAGTTTGATTATTCGAAAACAAAAACTGTAAAATATTTTTCACCAAAGAAACGAATACTATAAATTTTACTTTTTACGAAAAAAGCTGAAAATTAATATTTCAAAGCCAAATCTATGTATGTATTTGATGTTCCTGTACAGAAACATCTCATTTACATTAGGAATTTGCTGTTACTGAACTTAAATAAAACTTTGGTTTTCCTAGGAACAGTATACAGGAGAAAGGACAAATAATTAATAAAAATTATAAAATTTAAATTTTAATTAAGACTTTAATTAACAGTATTTTTTATTGACGATAAATCACTAAAAAAAATTACGAAAAATTAAATATTATTGATCATACGACACTTTTTCCGCCATTAAATGAGCTATTGTGATTTTAAAATAAATAAAAATGAAACTTCCTTCTTTCTTGTAATATTTATCTTAAAGGAACACCATTCATGATGTTCGACTCGTCACTGAATTTATCAAATATTTTTATTAATTTTTTTCAAACATTCTTAAATAAAAGCAATATTTGTATAAAATTATATTTAAAAATCGAATTCAATTAAAATATATGTACAAAATAATTTTCGACATTAAATTCAATCAAAGCCTCGAATTCAATTGAAACCGAATATGAGGCGCAAAAAGTTGAAAATTTTCCAATTGAATTTTTTTTTGTATATATTGTACAATATATTGACACATGCTAACCAATTAACTGAAATTGTTTTCAAATAAAATGCTAATAAAATTGTTAACAACATCAAAGAATGGTTCCATAATTGCATGCGAATTTTCTGGCTTTTACTGCTAAACAATTTGATACGTGCTAATCTATCATAAAGTTGCAAGCTTTTCTAAATAAATCTAATAGTTAAAAACTAATGAAATGGAAAATGATAAAATTATTTGAAAATGCAATATATAGATGATTTGTATATAATTAGAATTGCAGCAGATGTTTATTTCATGATGGGAATTTATTGAACAAATCTAACGAATATAAAGTAAATTAAATAAAATCCGAAAAAAAAATTTTTTTTTGGAAAATAGTTGCAAATTAAAATGAGCGAAATTTCGCACCGATTTTTATTTTTATTTTAAACTATTTAAATATAGAATTTTACGAAAGAAAAAAAGTATATTATATAATTTTTATTCTAGTGGGGACCTAAGCTTTAGTAAAATTAAATATACAAATATGAGGTCATATTGGCAAAAAGGAAAAAAATATACAAGATTAGGGCGACGAATTATCACACCTGCTGTATGTTAGAAACTAAAAATTCCATATTTATAAAACTGTATTAAAACTGTGTTGTTAAATAATACATTAATTTTAATTGAAAGTGTTAGTAAATTATTTAATTCTTTAGTAAGAAAACACTGCTTTAAGTATTTTTAAATGAATTTTTACTAACGAAAAGAAAAAGAAATTCGTATAAAAATTTAGCTCACCACGCATGGTGGTCTATAATCAATAGACAAATAACATCATTTATAAATTAATGACTAACTAATAATAATGTATTCTGATAATATACAAAAAATATTGTTTTCAAATATTAATACAAAATCTAAACACTAATTACGATTTAATATTAATAATATATTATAGAATGTATCGTTTGTAGCAAAGCTTAAATACTTATAATTGAAAAATATGTCTATGCGTATGTGCGCACATTTAATTTTCCTTATACTTATCAACAATTAATTAAAATTTTGTTAAAGTTTCATTCATATGACAAAACCTAAATAAATATAAACTAAGCGAAGCGCCTAAGTGTATGCAGCGATCAAAAAATATGTATGAATGGGTGTGTGTGTGAGTTTGTGAAAAAATTATAATTCAAATTTATCAAATTACGATTAATGACATGACAAAAACAACGCAATGAACGCAACTCATTTGTAGCGCCTATAATTAGACTTTACTTAAAAGAATTATTTATTCAAGTTTTTTTTCGAATAGTCGGTCTTTGTGGTGCAAAAAATTTGGTTGCTAAAAAAAAATGCCGAACGCAGCTGAACCAGCGTCAAAAACAACACAAAAGCACAGACATAAAATTTCATACAAAAATTAGAACTAAACGTGCGGTCACAATTGCTATTTTTTAGTGAAAAACAACATTCATACTAACACAGTTATAACGAGAATGCATTTTACCAAAAGCTGTAATACATTGTAATTTATTTTCCATAATATGCCACTTTTCACCGAAATAAATTGCATTTCATTTTTGTTTTTTTCATCATTGTTTTTTTTTGTGGCAAATTTGTTTATTTATTATTATTTTTTATGCGATTTGGTTTAGTTTGCACCGAAAACTTGCAAAAATATACATAAATATATATATATATATATATATATATTTCTTTTTTTTTATATTTCAATTAAAACTTTCAATAACCGCTTGATTGTTGTCGCTTGTAAATTGGGATTTTCGTTGTTTGTGCTTCGTTATAAATTAATAACAATCTCTACGAATTTTGCACTAATAAATTATTATACTATGTTAACTGCTATTGCGGTTTTTGGCATTTAACGTTAGTAAATAATGATTGCAGCTTTGTTATTTATCTAATTGAATTTTTGTAGCTTAAAAAAACATTTCATTCTTCCCATATTTACATTGTTAAATTTTGTACAACAGAATTTCTGATTTTATTATATATGTTGCATACATGTATTGAATTAATCAAATAATATTCTGCGGTATTTCACTTGTCATCTGCTGTAGTGTATATGTGAGATATCACTTTATTTCTTCGCATTTTATTTAATTCAAATTTATTTATTTTTTTTCATTTCATTTCATATAATTTAGTTTCATTTCAATTTATTTTTTTATTTTATTTCATTTCATTTTATTTCAATTCATTTCACTATATTTCATATCATTTCATTTTATTTCATTGCATTTAATTGTTTTATATTTCATTTCATTTTATATCATTTCATTGTATTTTATTTTATACTCTTTTTATTTCATTTCATTTCATTTCATTTCATTTCATATCATTTCATTTTATTTTATTTTATTTTATTTTATTTTATTTTATTTTATTTTATTTTTTTTAATTTTATTTTATTTTATTTTATTTTATTTTATTGTTTTGTTTTTATTTTGCTCCTCTTTGGGTTACATATCACATATCGGTTATTTACAACAAGATATATAAGACTATTGCTAAATCAGGTACATATATTTACAATTCATTATTCTAAAAACGAACGAACAATTGATGTTGTTGATAATATAACTGCTTTTTGTATACTTAAAAACTTATCACTTAATTGTAGCTCGTCCAGCATCTTCAGCAACGTTTTGGGTACTACACCTGTCGACGAGATGATAATTGGAACAATTGTAACCTTGTCCAAGTGCCACATCTGCTGCACTTCTAATGCCAACTGCTGATATTTCCTTCTCTTTTCACTATAGCAGTCTTGAAGATTATGAGAATTATTATTTTATTTTATTTTATTTTATTTTATTTTATTTTATTTTATTTTATTTTATTTTATTTTATTTTATTTTATTTTATTTTATTTTATTTTATTTTATTTTATTTTATTTTATTTTATTTCATTTTATTTTATTGTATTTTATATTATGTAATTTAATTTAATTTGATTTAATTTAATTTAATTTAATTTAATTTAGTTTTATTACAATTTACTTTATTTAATTTAATTTAAATTAATTTTATTTTATTTTATCTTATTTTATTTTACTTAATTTTATATTATTTTATTTTATTTCTTTTTTTTAATTTTTTTATCTTTTTTTTTATATATTTTTATATATATTTTTTTTTTTAATTTTTTTTTTTTTAATATTTTTTTTTATTTCTTTATTTTTTTTTAATATTATTTTATTTTTTTATATTTTTTTTTATTTTCTTTTTATTTTTTTTTATATTTTTTTTTATTATTTTATTTTTATTTTTTTTATTTTGTTTTATTTTATTGAACTTAATATTACTGATCTAACAGTTGAAGAGCACAGAAAAAATTATTTCTATCTTCAATATTACTGAGGTATTTTTGATTTAATTTGATTTTGGTTGATAACTTAACGTGACTATGGATGGCCGCATTTAAGCCACTGTGACGCCTAAATCGGCTACAGCTCGCGCACTCGCAAAGTCAGAACTCCAGAGTTTCGTTAGCGCTCAAACAGGCAAAAGGACGGAGAAACAGGCAGACAGATGAACATGGCTGAGGCAACTCAGCTCTTCAGTATGTTTATATCGGTATAAATTTTGATGAGCCTCTCTCTTCTCCAACTAGTCCTTACGTACATTGGACCAAAGTTAATGTACCTTTTCATACTCATGAATGGTCTAATAATTCGCTTCTCATCATACACATACCCCCCAAGTAGTATGCGTTGAGCAAATGATAGAGAGCGCAATAAACTGTATATCTGAAACTAACTCAATCTGTGTATGATGCATTTCGTTCAGTCTTTAGACAATCTCATGTATCCTTTTCTAATTAAGTTTTACGTAGCTGCAGCTACGCACACACTATAGCAACAAAATAACCACTAAGCCATACGATTACAGTATCTGCACACTCAACGATGATTCGCTCATACTGCACCTCTTCACTGAAGCACTTAATCAATACATGTACGCTCGCCTCGCCATCCTCCAACTCACGATTCCCAATGGGAAAATATTTACAATTGGCCAACAAGAGAGTGAGTAGTGGCATTTCATGACGGCTCATATTCGTTCATCTGATCAATATTTGTGAATGTGCTTTGACTCTCTCGAGCGTCGACACACTTGACCACTAGCCACTGGCCGACTGTCGCTGTTGATACTAAAGATGGTGGAATGTGACAGGTTAACTGTTTCTTTGATATTGGTTTCAGACCAATAACGTTGATCAACATCGTTTTACAATGCATCTGTGTGTGTACTCGTACATAAAGTGGCGGAGAAAAGTCTGCAAACACCCGCTGGTTTCGTTGAATTGAAAGTCCAAAAGGTTTATTGGGAAATTTAATGATACAGTTTATTTCAATTACTTTCCCCTATCACAAAAAAACCAACAAAAATAATTTTCTAATATAAAATAGTGAAGCTATGACAAAAAAAGCGTAAATCCGACATTGACAAAAGTCTACAAACAGTACATACATAACTTATCTTAGCGCAAAAACTTTGGTTAATATCAGGTAACCTGATTTTTTTTGGTATTTATTTGGTTCACCGTTTGCATCAATAACAGCTTGAAGCTATCGTGACATCGAAGCTACTAAATTTATCAATTCTGAGGGAGTAATACTGTCCTAAGCTTCAATAAGACGATCTTTGAATAATGCTGGGCTGGAAATCTGATTTTTTCTAATTTTTCGGTGAAAATTTCTCCCAAACATATTCAATAACATTGAAATCTGGGCTTTTAGGTGGTGTGTGCGTGCCTTGGATCATGATATAGCAACCAATCCTTAATAATATCGACCATATGCTTTGGATGGTTATCCTGTCCAAAGATCCAGCCTTCGCCAAGCTCCTATCTGTCCACCGAAGGCTTCAGAATAGCTTCCAACAATGACTTATATTTCAACCGATCCGTATGACCCTCAATAAAAACAGGCTTTCCAACTCCAGATGCCACAACCGCTCCCCAAACTACTATTCCCTTGTCTAAATGTGCTTAAGCGAACTCAAGCGAAGTTTACGATTTTTTTAGAAATAAGAAGCTTTTTACGTGGCGGTCTACTGTGGAAGCCCTTATCGTTCAGAGCTCTTCAAATTGTTTTTGGATGGAGACACTTTCTTGATGAGTTTGCAATGCTTTCGATTAATTTTGGAGCAGTAACTTTGGATCATCATTCACTTCCTTCAGAATAAATCTGATATCTCTTCGAGTTAATTCTTCGGGTGGCCATCACGCGGCTTATTTTCGGTGGATCCACTTTTTTTTTCAAAGTTTTTTACAATGGTGTATACTGTTGGTCGACTTAAGTTTAAAATTTTTGAAATTTCACCATATTATTTCTTCTCTTTTCTGTGCTGAATAACCAAGTTTTTGACGTCAATGGATACCTCCTTTCGGGGAGCCATTGTTGATGCCAACGTGTTTAAACCACAACTAAAATCAATACAGCAAAGTAGAAAAAATAATTAAAAAAAACTAAAAAAAAGGTACCTAGAAGCCATAACAATACAGCATATCGACATAACTGCTAGTAAACCCGTGGTGTATGTAGACTTTTGTCAAAGACATTTTTGCGTTTTTGCACTAAAATTATTTTATTCTATTTAAAGAATGGATTTGTTTAAATACTTGTGATTAGAAAAGGATTTAAAATAAAACTGTATGCCTACGTTTTTCAGCAAAGCGATAGTACTTTATATACAACGAAAACAGGCGGTGTATGTACACTTTTGTCCGTCACTGTATGTTTGTGATTTCATTAATCAATAAAAATACGCTTTTTGGTGACATATAAAAATGGAATGTCAGAGTTCAAGTACATATTTACATAAGTAAATAAAATTGAAAGGATACTTTCTGCTTGAGTAATAAATTGAGAAGCGCAAAATTGGTCAACAGCAATTATTTATCTTTTATATGGCATTCCTCTTGATATGTAAAAACAGCACACTCTTTTTAAAAAAAAAAAACTTCTTTTTTATGTGAACCTTATTTGAGTGGGGTAGAAACTCGATTTATCGCAACGCTTCAAGATGGTAAATAACGATACTAAAGATTTAAAAGATTGCCACCTGTCTCAATAATTGTGATATAAAAATAATAAATAAATCAACAAATACTATAATATATACTGATGAAGCTAAAGAGAATCTTTTTAAAAATATTTTTAAGAATTATTTTTCCAGAAAATTCAATAAACAAATGAAAAGAAATACGAAATGATTTTAAAAAAATTAACAAAAATACGGGTATATGAAACTAGCGATGTTAAATAATGCTGGGAGTAAAAAGCGGTATCATAAAAGTTGCCACAGCTGGTATAAGATTTTTAATTTAAAAATATTGATAAAAAAAAAGTAATATGGGGAAAATGTCAAGTAAAAATGTCAGAGGAAAGTGATCATTTTCCAAAGCGCGTGAATCAATGAAATGTTTGATAGCGAGAACAATTCGTAAAGAATTTTCTGCGAACATTGGGTATAGAGAACTACCTGGTGACAACACCGCCGTAAAGTGAAGTAAGTAGATTGTGTGTTTACAGATCATTGTACTTTACAATAAAACAGTTATGCGATAAGCGCAGTTACTTTTATTTCAAAATCCCGAAGTGTTTGGGAAATGATCGTGGTTCAATTTACAAACAAAAACTTAAATAATCTGAAGTATGCTCATGAAACAGAAAATCTTGAGGATTGTTTTTAAGTAAAATGAATTTTAATAAAAACTTTAAAAAAATTTAACCGCCGAAAAACTTAATTGAAAACATAACAGTTTTTTTTTTTTACTTGGCTTTAATATATAAATTTTTAAACAAATGTAAGTATTACTTAATAATTTTGAGTCGGCGCCGTAGACAAGAATTTCATTAAATAAATGAAAGTAAATTAATTAATTATGTGTGATACGACGCTTCGCATGCAAATGTCGAGCGTTCATGAAGTTAAGCGAGACAGCAGCCCGAAGGGGCACACGTGCGATAGGTGGTGGTTTAGGTGGGGGACATTTGGAGGCATTATATTGTAAGAAATATTTTATTTGAGATAAATGGAATTCACAAACTTGCTTTGGAATCATGGGGAAAGTAGTCATATAAAACTGCCACCAAACGCATATTTTAATTTGAATTACATTTTTAATGTCATTTAGTACCAAACTATGATTCAGAAAAATATTAGCTTCAGATTTGATATAAAAAAAAACTATTTTAATTTGATTACTATTTTTTTTTTCAATTTAAAGTATTTTAATGATCTTCATTTACTAGAATTTGTTTATTAATATTTAGGTTTTCGGCGGTTTCGTTTTTTTCTTTAATTTTTTTTTTTAATAATTTTGTCTGGCCTTAGTCTACATTACAATATACTTCATTTCTTTTTTTTTTATAAAAGACGATTCTTTATAAATGACACATTTTTTTTTACTCTTATGGTAAGAATCTCTGTTTTTTATTTTTGAATTTTATGTGAGTTCAAACTGCAAAATATTCCCTATCTATTAAAAGTCTACATGGTAACGGAATATGCAGAATTAAGGATTACGTAACAAAACTGAATATGTTTAAATATGACATTTTCTTAGAAATATTTACATTTCTTTGAAACAACCAGTATTAAAAATGTTAAATATTTTTCTAATCAAAATCTTAGATGAGGGATTCATTATGAACACTGTGGAGAACTACAGCATTCTACACAAATTAAGGGTTATAAATTCCATTGTAAATCAATAAATGACACTAGATTGTATAATCCAATACAAAAAGCCTGTATTTTATCGAGCTTTTCTTTTAACATTGGGCATTTCTCTACTTTTTCACAAGCTTTAAAAAATTTAGAAAAGAAAATTATTTTAAAATTATTATAATTAATTTTTTTCTCTTTTTGTTAAAATTTCACCATTTTTAATCTTTCTAATTACTTTTTCTGTGCAGGTCTCTCTTTCTGTTTCACAGTATTTTTTAACATTGGTTATTTGTAATACCACGTAGCAACTTAGCAATCTTTCGCAGTCTTTAAGCCTACCTTAAAGGCAGCGTGCAGTGGTAAAATATTTGTGGTTGGTTGGCATCTGTTTTAAATGCCTCGCGGTATGGCACTTTTATTTATGAGAACCATTCAGTTGCTTATCTGCTTTTTTACTACCTTTATTGGTTGCCCTTCTACAACAGTTCACCTTTATTTCTAATATTTATGTTTATTTTGTACCTTCTCTCCCTATGCCTTTGAATTGATTCGTCAATTTTTGCAGCCAATGTAACTTTTTTAACAATTTTTGTTTCGAATTTTGTGTTTTGTTTTTGTTGGCCATCAAATCCAATCTCATTGGCATCAATCCATGCGCATTGGCATACCGCACCGCAGTAGCAGTATTAACTTGCAACCGCGTGTTTGGCCTTTTTGTAGTTGCCAGTGATTGCGTTATCTTTATTTGATTTTTTATTTATATGTATATATATATATGCATTTAATTTTGCTCACTGACTCACTGGTTTACTATAATCGGTTGCCAGCGTTTTTCTATGTGTATTTCCAATATTTTATTATTTTTTAGCGCAAACAATTCTGTTGTGGTTTGTTGCCAACTTTTTGACTTTCGTAATCAAAACTGTTTGGCGTTTTGTTACCAAACAGGCAGGGAGTGATTGGCATTGGCATATGAAAAAAATCAATAATATTTATGTAGAGATATACATATATAATATATGTAAATACACATAAAAGTTTTTCTCACTTACGTATACATATGTATGTGCTTCAATACATACAAAAGCTATACAAACCCTGCAGCGAACAGGTAGATTAGTATGCAAATATTCTAGTTAAATACTAGTATGAAATGGTATGAAATCATACCAGTTCGTTATTTATATAGCAATTCACCAGTAACGGGAATATTAATGATTTTCACCAGCACGCCATTCGTATGTTGTTGTTATTTTTAATACGCCACGGCTGAATTGCGTTTCGTAATAAGTTCTGTTGAAGTGCGAAGTATGTCGTTGTTCGTTATATCATAGCGATAGCCAAGTGGTTAGAGGCTATCACTGCAAAGCATGGAATTTACGGTTCGCTGCAAGCAAATTGATTTCTATTTTTATTTTCAGTTTTATTTTTGGTGAATTAGAAATTCAGCACTTATGTACATGGGAGTTGGAAAATGAACTAGTTAGTACAAAAATTCAAACTAGTTGGATTCTAGTTATTAACTAGTATTTTTCTCTACTGGGAAACAGCAAAATATTTCTGAAATCTCGTGTTAGCAGTGAGTATATCACTTTTTTACCACTTACTCTTCCGCTCTATCTCTGTCTGTGTGTGTTTTACAAAAAACCGTGCGCGAAACGGTAATTGAAAGTTTATACTACTCAACGTTTGACATTTGCTTTGACCGACTTTTTTTTTGAGACATTTGTGGTTTTCTGTTTAATTGACAGTGCAACGGTATAAATGTCAAACGTAAAGTTCTAAAGTGAGCAGTAACTAAAATTTAAGCACAAAACCCAATTTTTTTTTTGCGATTAACCGCATTTTATTTACACGTAATTTGAGCTCTTTTTTCGTTGTTTCCGCAATAATTGTATTGGTTGGCTTGTTGATGATCGCAACAATGACAAAAGTTAAATAAATTCGACATGAAAAATATTGAAAGTTTCAGCTTGTTGATAAGAAAACTCTTTGTTTTTTTTTTTTGGAATTTTTTCAGTAGAAATTTTTTTAGACAACTCAGTAGGTAAAGCAGTTATTGCAAAATGAGTATGAGTATGAAACTCAATTGATTAAAGCAAATTGTGAAGAGGGCTGCCATCTGTGTAAAAATTTTAATTCCATAAAATTAGTTATACAAATGTGTAACGAATTACTGAAAAAAAATGGATATGAAGCTAATGTGATTAAGAGCACCGTTTAGTTGAAAATCTTTTTGAAGAGCACAACTTTTTTTTTATTGTATAAAAAATAAAATATTAAAGTGGGCTTATTGTTCAAAATAATTTGGAGAGTTGTCTTCTAATTTTTAACTCAGAATATATTGCCTACAATAATTCTGAAATATCACGCAATAACAACCAAATTAATATATCTAACTATTAAAATAAGCAGAGGGACCCCTCCAGCCGATGGGTAATGCCCGCTTCTATGGGCGGTGGCGTTGAACGAAATTCTACTCGAACTTCACGGTGGTGGAGTGAAAGTAGTAGCTTACGCAGAAATTCTCGAGTTGATGGTATCAGGGCTATTTTCCTTCACCATCAGTGAGATAATGGAGAGCCTTAGGAAGATTACACACGTGGAGCGCGAAAAACGGGCTGGTTGTTAATCTCAATTAGACAGAACTGAAGCTTTTCACAAAGAAGCCTAAAATAGCTACTATTTAGCTTTCTTCACTCAATGATTTTACAATCCAACTGTCCCCCACAGTAAAATATCTTTGGGTTGAGATTGATACCAAATTAAGCTAAAAGTTGGATATTAAAAAACGAATAAATAAATCATATGTGGCTTATTACATCTGCAAGAGAATACTTAGCAGTAACTGGGGCCTCAAACCAAACATAAACGTGTGGATGTATATGGCCGTTATAAGACCAATCATAACATATGGATCGTTGGTATAAAGGCCAGCAAAGATCAGTTTGAGCCGGGGTTTCAGGTCTCATCCTTCGGACGCACTTAACATACTAGTGTAGCACTGTCTATACATCTTATCTTAGACTTAGTAATTGGGCTTATTGGAACCAACAACGATTTTGACACAGTGATGTATTAACAAGCTCATACATCCTCCAAGGGTTAGATTTCAATAGCTGTTTCCGGATAAGAATACACTCTAGACGGGAGTGGAGGAAAGCTTTTGTAGAAGAGGATGATACCCGGAGTAGGGGCAGAGGTATAACGCCAAGATCTAAATTCCTCCTCATATTTACGTCAAATATATATTTACCAAATTTAGCCAGCATCTTCCAAGCGGTGGTAGGTAGCTATATGCATAGATAGTCAGGCCGCATTGCGGGCTCTATCGTCGCCTATGATAAATTCAAGCATTATCAACAATTTCATGAAGACGCTAAGCTTCCTGGCAGGTCAACACGACGTCTTCATTATCTGGATTGCCGGCCGCAGCAACATTTTAGGTAAAGCCTGACAAGCTAGCCAAGTCTGGCTGAAGCATATATTGATGACTCTGTAGCGGAGGTAATACACTGTGCGTTAGGAACGATCAAGAGAAATCTTCACATGAAATTTGAACATAATAATGGAAATCCATATTCAATTGTACAGAACAAAGGATCTATTAAAAATGTCGAGGAAAAATATATATAGACTTACAGTCACTATGAAAAGGGCCTATCCTATAGTAGTTCCTGAAGCTGTAAATTAGAAAGGGATAAGGATATCTGCAAAAAACCAGAACTCTAGCTAAATCGACAAAAAATGCTTGGAATGCATCAGGTACCACACCTTTAAGAGCTGTGTACAAAAAGCACATCAGATATAAGTAGTTTTATTGAGAACACTAAACGGTTTGAGCCGAACAATGAAACGTAACAGCAGATACATATACATAAAGGGTGTTTTTATAGAGGTATAGAACTTTATGTTGCAATAAAACAACGATGGATTATTCGATTGACATGAATTTTATTTATCCGAAAGATAATCTTGTGGCATTACATTTTAAATATGATTTCTGGCATATGACTGTCACGGCTGGCGCGGATGTAGTCCAATCTGGACGTCCAATTTTCGATGACTTTTTCCAACATTTGTGGCAGTATATCGGCAATAACACGGCGAATGTTGTCTTCCAAATGGTCAAGCGTTTGTGGCTTATCCGCATAGACCAATGACTTTACATAGCCCCACAGAAAGTAGTCTAGCGGTGTTAAATCACAAGATCTTGGAGGCCAATTCACAGGTCCAAAACCTGAAATTAGGCGGTCACCAAACGTGTCTTTCAATAAATCTATTGTGGCACGAGCTGTGTGACATTTTGCGCCGTCTTGTTGAAACCACATCTCCTGGACATCATGGTTATTCAATTCAGGAATGAAAAAGTTAGTAATCATGGCTCTATACCGATCACCATTGACTGTAACGTTCTGGCCACCATCGTTTTTGATAAAGTACGGACCAATGATTCCACCAGCCCATAAAGCGCACCAAACAGTCAGTTTTTCTGGATGTAACGGTGTTTCAACATACACTTGAGGATTACCTTCACTCCAAATGCGGCAGTGTTGTTTGTTGACGTAGCCATTCAACCAGAAGTGCGCTTCATCGATAAGACGATAAAATGGACGTAGTGCGCGATACGTTTTCCGCACAGAACCATTATTTTCGAAATAAAATTGCACTATTTGCAAGCGTTGTTCAGACGTGAGTCTACTCATGATGAATTGCCAAACCAAACTGAGAATAAATCACTTGACAGCTGTTAAATCGGTCGCCATCTTGAAAAGTAATGCCAACTTAAAGTTCTATACCTCCATAAAAAAAACACCCTTTATTTAGGTCGTACGATAACACTGTGCAACACGATTCTACGTAATTGATGAAACCAAATGGAGATGAAACTTTATCCCTCCCATATCAAAACCTCATACTGGGTTTTTGGCCTGGTTTCATTTTTATTTTTATTTAAAGTTGGCAACCCTGTGTATGAGAAAAGTTGATTAAAACTTGATCAAATGAAGCAATTTTAGATGGGTTTTTTTGTATATCGCCTTTTTTGGATCGAGGAACTCATTTTTGACATTAACTTTTACCTAAATCTTACGATAGGTGGCGCTGTCATACAATTTGTCTTATTTTTGATAGTTTTTCATGCAAAAATAGTATTAATATATGTAGTTTTTTTTTACCAATCACAAAACTAAAAAATCGCGAAGATCAATGAAATGTATTGGAACAGATTATGTAAGCCTGCCATTATCGCATTCAGATGCTATTCCTGTACCATGGCCACCATGCCCTACTACGATTTCTATATGGACTGCGAACTTGCAAAACCAGTTGCAGGATCCTGATTATGAAATATCTGAAGCTTCCAAAAATATGATACCAATATCTCAAAATTGGATGGATGGCGTGGTAAAACATGTCAATTTATCAAAACGTGATGCAGAGTATATAACACATAAGTTAAAACAAAATAATTTACTGACACCTAATGTTAAAGTTACTGGTTATTACCGTCATCACCAAGCAAAATTTCAGCTATTTTTCTCTGCCAATGAAGAAAAAACCTTCGTTTACTGTAACGATATTGAAAAACTTGTTGCAGAAAAGGGTATGACTTATATTCCCCACGAATGGAGGTTATTTATTGATTCATCCAAAACTGGTATGAAAGCAGTTTTGCTGTACTACAACAACAAGAAACCTAGCGTTCCGATAGCATACAATTTGAACACTAAAGAAACGTACGAATCTGTGAGGCATCTACTAGAAGCAATAAACTATGAAAGCCATAAATGGCGTATATGTTGCGATTTGAAAATGGTAGCTCTGCCTGGTGGATTACAAGGTGGATACACGAAGAATATGTGTTTTATATGTTTGTGGAATACACGTTAAAAAGGGAACCAATACCAAAAACATGACTGGGAGAACAAAGAAGATTTAGTTGTTGGATCAGATAATGTAATACACACGTCCCTTGTTCCAATTGAAAAAGTGTTGCCACCTCCACTACATATCAAATTGGGTATTTTTAAAAATTTTGTAAAAGCACTTCCTGCAGATGGACCAGCTTTTATTACACTAAGGTTAATATTTCCACGACTTAGTGCAAGCAAAGTAAAAGAAGGTGTTTTATATTTACATATAAAATAAGATTTTTTAAGATTTATGTAATTGCTATATCGTTTTACAAGTATGTTTAATGGTCCAGACTTAAGAAAATTGATTAAAAATAGTAAGTTTGATAACTCTTTAAATGAAAATGAGCTAAATGCCTGGAATGCCATAAAAGGCGTAATAGCTAATGTTCTCGGTAAACATCGTGCTACGAACATCAGAGAAAAAGTAGATCATCTCGTGAATATGTTTGAGAAGCTCGGTGTACATATGAGTTTTAAGGTACATTTTCTCCATCACCATATAGATTGGTTTGAACACCAAATCGCAACGGAATCGGATGAACAAGGCGAACGTTTTCACCAGGTCGCTTTAACAATGGAGAAACGGTATAGGGGGAAAAAACTACTACCAATGTTAGCAGATCTATGCTGGTGGCTAACGAGAAATGAAGAAGACAATACCGACGAGGAAGAGGAGGAAGTAAACTTATCGCCTTCAAAAAGATTCAAGTTTTAGTTTTTAAACCCCGTTATTTTTGTAAGCTTTTTATGGCATATTTTTTCAAAATGTCAGAAAATAATTTAATTCTTAACAGAAATATTACTTTGTACGTATACTTAATTTTTTATTTCAAACTTTTCACGCCTACATATCTGTATATGTATACTATTTATCATCTTTTTTGTGTGCCAAATATAGTGTAATGTTCCTTTCTATATGTATCATATACGATCATTTCTACAATAAAACTAAAAATATTATTTTTCATGAAAAATAAGACAAATTATATGACAGCGCCACCTACCGTAAGATTTAGGTAAAAGTTAATGCCAAAAATGAGTTCCTCGATAAAAAAAAGCGATATACAAAAAAAAACCATCTAAAATTGCTTCATTTGATCAAGTTTTAATCAACTTTTCTCATACACAGGGTTGTCAACTTTAAATAAAAATAAAAATGAAACCCATAGGCCAAAAACCCAGTATGAGGTTTTGATATGGGAGGGATAAAGTTTCATCTCCATTTGGTTTCATCAATTACGGAGAGATGAACCCTCATTTTGTGTCACAGATTAATTCGTCAAAACGGCGCTCCCAGTCATAAATTCGACAAGGTTTAGACCCTTTGGCCAGCATTCTTACCTACCTACCTACTAATAAAAATATTTGGGATGGTTACATTTATTCAAAAAATCACTTGAAGAGATTAACACTCAATAAGGTATCTTACTCCCTTCTCTGTCTCTAAGTTTCATAACTATGAAGTTTTACCTCCTTTTTTAAAAGACACTACTGATACTTGCTTGATAGAAATCAGAGAGTAGTTTTTAGTGACCTCAAGGTGAGAGAGAGGTAGATGCTGTCCGCCTTCTGGGGGTCCCATTTGCATACGACAGACCAGTTTAGGAAAAATAAATCCGAGTTTTGTATCAGGCGTCAAATAATTACTATAGATGATAACTTGAATATACGTTATAACGTTATATGACTGAAATAAAAATACAGTTCACAGAATGGACTGCCTAAGGGGAAACCGGCTCAAAAACTGATGTCTCGGCTTGGAAAGTGATGACGACGACTTTTTATTTGGATAGTTATTCTCATCGGTTATCTTCAAAAAGGAAAAACCTTTACAGAAGCATACTACGTATACTTGACAAGCTGAATAAAGAACTTGTGGAAAAACGGTAAAATTTTCAGAAAAAGGAAATCCGTTTTCACCAGGGCAAGGTACAGTCTCTCACCGCAGCGGTTACCATGGCGTAAAACTACGAATTACGGTTTGAACTGCTTGACCATTCGCATTACTTACCAGATCTTGTTCCAGGAGCAGAACGCCGATTTCTATTTGGATGGTTTACAGAAATGGGAATATCGATGGGGGAAGTGTGAAGAGTTACAAGGAGACTATGTTGGCAAAAAAAAAAAAATCTTGCCATTTTGTTAGGTCTAATGCTTTTCAGACCATCCTCATAAATGTTAAATTTTAATTCAAGAGAGTTTAATTTTATTTCGAGAGAGGTTGAATATATATAAAATAAACTTTAAAATGCACAACCCTCTGGCATATTTAAGCAATGATTCACATCTGCATTTTTCTTGTTTATTGATTTTTTTAAAAGTTTCGGTTTCAGGACAAAAATCAGACAATCACTGGTTATCGGCTGGACATTTTGGAAAAGAAAAATTTAATTATTCTATTCTTTTTTTCAATCATATTTATTATTTAGAAACGCATTTGTAAACGCATTTCTCAAATAATCTCAATTTTACTTTTATAATTTCTCAATTTTAACAAAATTTAAAAATACCTCTTCCCATTCCTTGGCATTCTAATCTTCTTAGTAACACTTTTTCTCTTTCCTTAATTAGAACTGAACAATGAGTTTTTCACTTCCGTTATTTTTTTGTTTTTTCTTTTTTCTTGAAAATCATGCCTTCCTGCTAACAACTTTATTCATTTCCTTTTCGATTACTATTTATGTGTAAAAAGACGTTAAGCCATCTACATAATTTTCAATTAAATTATAACTACAGAAGTGAGAAAACTGAACGTGAAAAAGGGAAATGAAAAAAGTAACCTTCGTGCTCGGCCTTCTGTAATCTATTTCCTGCGCTAAAAATAAAAGTATGGGCTGAACTTGGTATTTTTTAATGGTTCTTAGCTACAACACAGATAATACATAATTTAATCAGCGCTACAGTGCTAAAACGCTGGGCAAGCCTTCACGGACCACAAAAGTTTAAGGATTTTATGCGTTCAACTCTTTTATAATTTTTATATTACTTTTCGCCTTTGTCCCTCTTACAACTTTCCGACAGCCACACGCTTTGCTCATAACTAATCATAACTGTAATACCAATAATCAGAGCAAACGGTTCTCGGTGCGCCTCCAAGTGGTCGTGGCTTTGCAGCGGCTGGCTGTGGTTGTGATAATTTAGTATGAAGCTGTAGTGCGATGTGCAGACTCTGTGTCATGGAGGTGGTGTCTGGGTTCCGTTTAATAGTTTTTAATGCAGGAATCAAAGGAAAAGAGCTTGACGCTGGCCCATATAAGCCGCCAAACTATAAGCTGACATACTTAATACTCATTAACTCTCTTGCCAAACATTAAATTTTTATTTTATTTTATTTTAATTTATTTTATTTTATTTTATTTTATTTTATTTTTTATTTTCTTTTCTTTTTATTTCTTTCATTTTTTTTAATTTTACTTTATTTTATTTTATTTTATTTTATTTTATTTTTAATATTTTTTATTTTTTTATTTTTCTTATTTTTTTTATTTTTTTTTATATTTTTATTTTTATTTTTATTATATTTTTTTATTTTTTTTTTCTATATTATTTTTTATTTATTTTTTTTTTCTATATTATTTTGTTTACTTAATTTTTTTTTAAATGAATCGACTTTAAAAATTTTATAACTGTTCACCATGCATTGAATAAAAAAATTTAATCTGATTTGCTGATCCCATTTAATATCAATTAAAAGAAAGAAAGATTAGAAAAGCTGAAACTTTAAATATGGCGAAGTGTGTGCTACGTTTTAATAAATCAAAATTCCCGCTGTGCTAAAAATAAATATAAAAAACCTTAACAGTATATCGTCATTTTTAGCATTGCAACTCCCAACTTTGTCAGCTGAGGACGAAAAGTCAGCGCGACCACTGGATGTCACATTTTAGGATACCACTCGCTATAAATCTGATAAAGCAGTCATTTTCACGCTGTGGCTATATTATTTCTAATATTTATGCTTTTGCTGTAGTTGCTGGAGGTTATCGTTAACAGTCTTCTTTATCTTTTTCCTTCTTTTTTTTTGTGTAGACCAAGTTAGTTTCTATTTGTATTTATGTAAAAATATGTTACTCCAGTAAAAATATTAAATTTCTATTTTATATATACATATATATATATATATTTTTTTTTTTGTTGGTGGTTTGTATTCGTTTTCTTATCAAATGATGACATGCTCAGTTCATTTATCTAATTCGCATGAACCGCAACACGCGAAGCACGCGGGGAGGGGGGTGGCATGCCGACATGGCCAGTGCTACTGAAATAGCCAACAGCAGCCGTTACATTTTTCCTCGTTGTTAGTTGGTTGTTGCGTTGGTATTTGCTGAGCTTATCTTCATGTTTACTAAAGCCAATTTTATATGTAATTATGCCTGTGTGAGGGTGCCTATGCTTTTGGCAGCCTTTATGGGACTAAAATTCCACATATTTTCATCTCCTTTTCAACATAAAGAGAAGCTACATAGTCGCGTTCCCACGTGGAGTTACAAAGCATGTTTTTATGAGTTGAATTTTTTCTTGTATGTATATGTATATAAAAAAATTATCTTAGTTGTATACCTTTCATTAACATAAAGTACCAGCGGATGAGGAGACAAGACCAGCAAATTTTATAAAATTAATAAAATTTTCTCAATAGCATTTTTAAGAACGTATTCGCCAAAGTTTTCTAATATTATGAAAATTTAATGATAACCAAAAACAACATATTTTTAATTATTCGTCAACAGCATTGTCCAGAGGATTATTTTTTTTTTTTAAGAATTAGTTTCTAGAATATGAAAGAAAAACAATCGAATTAATTTAATATTAAAAAAAAAATCCGTTGGCCGTAAAAATCATTCCAATGGAACAATTGTAGCCTATAGTTTCCACACAACTTCTCGTGAAAGGTATAAAGTTTCCGGCAGCCATATCAACTTTTTTTGTTTCTTTTCAACTGTTGTTATTATGTTTGTGCACTGCACCAGTATGAGTTGTTGTTTTGTTATGCGGCCAGAATATCTCCAAAAATAACAAGTACTATGAATGCGTAGGGATGCGCTTTTAAATAAATCATAACTTTCAGTTGCACATTGCTTTTTCTCTGCCGCCCTACACATAACTTCGCTGTTTATGTCGCTTTGTCTGAATCACGTGGTTAGTATGACAGGGGCAACGGGGACCAAAAAAATATATAAATAAATTGAGGAAAACACATTTTAAAACAACTAACGAGCGCATGATGGTTAATATAATTAAAAAAAAAACTATACATTTACTGCAAACTTGACAGCCCTGATTTATGTTTGTGATGCATTCCTGTGGCGAATTCTTGAGAGGACTAAGTAAGGGTGTCCATATACATATGTATGTGTTTATGTTGGTTAATATCATCAGAAGCATGATATGTACGCAAGCACTGGACTCCTATTAATTTATCTCATATATATTTGTAGTTTAGAATTATAATCAATTCATTTATTATTTTTAATGTGTTTAATTTATTTAATTTTTTTTTTATTTTTTTAAATTTTTTTTTTATTTTTTTTTTATGTTATTATTTTAATTTTTTATTTTTTTTCATTTCATTTTATTTGTTTTAAATTTTTTTTATTCTTTTTTTATTGTATTTTTATTTATATTTATTTTAATTTTTTTTAATTATATTATTATTTTTTAAATGTTTATTTGCAAACTATTGGTTACGTGTTTAAATATCTATAAATATAAAGCTTACAATGACTAAACTGCGTATTCGATATAAATCGTTGAAGTGTTGATGTGTTTGTTTTACAATATCCTACAACTGACATTTATTTGAAGACAGTGGCTGGCAGGTCAGATCACTGCTTTCAAACGACCTAATGTATTTTTAAATAATTGTCTTGCCTGCCTTAAAATAGCCCTATTCCGAGACATCTAGAAAAGATAACCGCTGGTGTTCATTAGTAGAGGAAAAGGAAACCCAGAGGTTCACCGGTGTACCGTCTGCTATGCATACTGGACTGCACTGGAAAATACTACTAGTGTCGATGGTGTCTCATCTAAGCAATATGGTTTACCTCCTAAAATATCTATACTTGAGACACGTTGAGATCAAGAACGTAATTAATTATCTTAATGTAAGATTGGACACTAAACTCACCTACTGGGCTCCCAATCCAGCACTTCCCGGAAAAAGATTTAAGATTTTAAAGCTTTTAAAGATGATGTTGTCAATGAACTGATTGGACCTTATCAGTGTGGTTTTAGACCTGGTAAGTCCACTATTCACCATAAGTCAAATCTTGGTAAAGTTATCGATTTCGATCGAAGAAGCTACCTCTGCGCCAAATACCGCAGGCAGTGGAATGATGAGATTTACGAGTTATAAGACGACATTGACATAGTTCAGCGAATAAAGACAGCAGCTACGCTGACTAGGTCATGTCGTCTGAATGGATAAAAGCGCTCAAACTTCGAAAGTTTTCGATGAAGTACCCGCCCATGGAAGCTGAAGGAAAGGAAACCCTCCATCCCAACAAAGTAAGTATCAAGTAAGTGAGGCTGTAGCTGTAATAATCAAGTGTTCGCATCGTTCATACCTTGGCAGCCGAAAGGAATGGAAACTTAGAAAGAACAAACCTGATGGGAAAATGGAAAACCTTGACCGTTGGACGGCTAGGCTAATAATAACAGTCGTCAGAATATGTAAAAGTAAGAAATTTGGAGATTCGCAATACTTGAAAATATAGTTAAAGCACCTTCGCTCTGAGAAAATGGAACACCATCCGGAAGTAATGCGAAAGGGATTCTCTGGTGGGTAATACTTTTTTAAAGGACAGCTTTTAGTGAACTATAAGTGGCAAATTCCACAGGTGTGTCCATACAATGACAATGCGGTAGGCATTTTTCTGCAAAAAAAAAATTTATTTTATAAAAAAAATAATTAAACAATTGCTCAACAGGCATAACAGTATTATCACTATATCATGTTAAAGAAGTGTCTATTGAATTATTCACTATTGAAATAATGGATATTGAAATATTCTCACCTTTTCAATAAATGCAACAACTATTTAACAAGAACAATATTTATAACCAATTCGAATTGAAATCATGTTTTACTTCTCAAATTTAACAAATTGAATTTAAATTAAAATATTTGATAAACATACACATGTATAAATGAAACATATTGACATTTAGCAGTTAATTAAATTTTGCTTACTCATACATAGTAGTTGCCTGGGGCAAAGTACTCGTATGTGCGATAGTGACGAATATACAGTTTTGCTTTATATGTAATAATTATTATTCAATAAATTTTATTGAATATTGTCCAAATTTGCTTATATGCAAATATGTGTATATATATTTATTAAATTTCATAAAATTTAAATTTTCAACACTATTTTGAACTTGTATCAAACAAATACCCATGACTATTAAAAAGAAAATTTATTTAATTTTGAATGAATGACCATTGAATTAGAAATTGTGGTTGTCAAAGTTTCGGCGAGATAAATTTATTCATTTATTTTTCTCACTTTTCTCGTTTGTGCCTGTTATTATTATTATTCCTCTTGATGTAAAAAATCTCAATACAAGATAATCACATAAAATGATGGAAAATATATCAGCATACCGTTAGAAAGTGCCGAAGAGCAGAAGAGCACAGATAGTAGAGGTGAGGTCAACGAAGCTTGTCCTTTTTTTACACTTTAAAATACACACATTTATTTAGATTACAACGTTAGACTTTTCACTGTTCCTTAATGTGTTAAAGACTCATAGTTCATTGCCTTAAATCCTTAAATATAAAAAAACGTAGTCCTCCTCCGTGTCTGCCTGTCTTTCTGTTCGCGATAATTTCAAAATCTACTCAACGGCATTGTATGTGGTTTTCATAAATATGTAGAGTGAATCTTCAGGAAGGTTTATGTAAATAATTTTTTAAGTTCTATGTATATTTTTTAGATAAATTTCTGATAAATCTACTAATTGTGTGAGAAATGCTCAAATTTTTGAAATTAAACACCGACTGAACCCAAAAAGTACTTAACCGATTTTTATGGTTCTTTATCTGAAATAAAGTATTTGCGCTAAGGAAGCGACTGATGTTTCCGTCTCTTGTATTTTCCAAAATTTAACACCTTTTCTATAAGGTAACGTTTTTTAAAAACTCAAAGTATTCGTATGCCAAATGCTTGCTACAGTGGAGCATTTTTCTTGCTGTTGTTTTTGTTTTTGTATAAAAGTGAGTATAGAGCAAGGCCTTTAGTACTACCTAAATTTTTTGCAGCACATCGATATACGCCGGATAATGTCATTTCATTCATATTAACATATTTAACTTTACTTTGTTCATTCCAATGACAAACGCTTTATAAATACAATATTAATTGATATGTAAACGTCTTTGTATACTTTTCTATTCCGAAAATTGTTAAAATCTAATTCATTTTCAAACTTCGTTGTACTCGCAAGTTCTAGTGTTGTAAAAAAAATTAAGATTTACCAAGAGAAAATTTAGATTTCTAATTTTCACATTGGCTGAATGACTGAAATTTCTGCTGTGGTAAGAATCATTTTCATCTTCGAGACATACAAATACATGCATACATAGGTGAGCCTCCGCCAGGAATCAGCGCGCTGCTTAGAGAATATTCTGCTATTTCTTCGTTATGACTTCATTCGTAAGTAAAAAAAAAGTAGGAAAGCAATTCAAAGAGGGTAGGCCTTCATTATTTTATAATTATAGAGTTATAGTGCATGATTCGATTTGTTTGAATTTTTGTAAGAAAGCATTTTTTTGTCTAAATGAATAAATAAAAAGTAATTTTCTTCCCAAAAGTGGGTCAGGGAACAGGTTCAATTTGCTTAAAAATTAAAATAATGATAGCTTTCTGTTAAATAATCATAGGGAATAATTGTTTCTGGTTTGATATATACCGCGGCTGTGGACAGTTTTGAGTTTAACCGTGCGGTTATATACAAAACATCAAAAATTTAGCCCGACAAAATTTTTTTAGATAAAAAGTTCCTTAGATTCCCATGAATAAACATTGAAATCAAACAGATAATAAACAAAATAATATAATTAAAAGTTTTCACTAAATAACGTGTATTTGCCATAACCATTACTCATACCAACACTAACGACGCTTTTGCATATAACACGGGGTAAATGCATTTTTATTTTACTTTACATAGCCTACCTCGAGGCGATACAACATGCAGATTTACCGCCTCACATAATGAGAATATGAATGGAAAAAGAAAAATACAAAGAAAATGAAAACGAAATCACTTCATATTTTATTTTACTTTTATTTGTTTGTTTTTTTGTCCTCTTTTGCTTTTCATACGTCGAAATATGAAAATTGAATTTAATGAAATTTCCTAAAGCAACGCTACTTAAATTCAAAACATAGCCTACATTTATGCTGAGCCATAATTGGGAAAATTTGGAAGAAATGTAATTTCATTGCTTTTAGCAAATTAATACAGACTCTGTTGTGGCCTTGCTGTGAACAGAGTAAGTGGCAAGAACAAGAATGTAGTGAAATAAAAAATTAAGAGGAATAAAAATTAAAAATTAAAAATTTTAAATAGTATTTTTCTTAATTAAAGAACATGCAAAATAAGTGCCAAAAGCTCTGAAAATTCAGGAGTGCTGAGCCAAAGTGGCAAGAGCAGCGCCTAAAAGTAGGCGGCATTAAGAGCGAAACGTATGGACACCAAATGTGAAGGCAGCAATGCAAACACACACTGAAAAGTGTAATAATAATTACTTAAAAAGTGTAATCTAATCAATTCTGCAATAAATGGGTTAAAATATTAAAAAATATTAATAATAATAAAAAATACTGCCAATATTTTAATATTTACACATAACAGTACATAGTTCCAGCATTAACTACGTTTAATTAAATTGAATACACTTTAGTATAAAACTTAAAATTCTAAACTTGAGCATTTCTATACATACATACATACATAAGTACTATATATTTACATATAGTTGTATACCACGTTTGTATAACTCATGCCTCGGTTAATTAAGGGATTTGGTAATATATTCTCGAAATAATTATGATAAATGTACAGATTTATGCACAAAAACAATTTACTCTATTTTGTGCTGTAAACTTTCAAACTTTCAAGAGACTTATGTGTGTGAGTGTAAACAAAAGTGCGCCTAGGCGTATGTGGAACAACATTAAGGCGTATGCATATAAAGTACAGATCAGTTCGCATTCATGCGTATGTATTTCCTTTCATTCCTAACTGTATGCTAGAACGTCCTAAAATAATACAAAATTTATATGTGAATCGAGTTCCGTAATTAAACATAAAGTACTCAAGTTGGAGAGAAGTCACTACTGCTATAACCGTTTGAGGTTAGTTTAAAAAAATTCAAACTTTCTAAAAAACAACAATATTTAAGGATTTTTATGAAAATATATTTTTATAAATAATAAAAACATATCATTGACTTTTTCATAAAAAAGAACTCTACTTTTCATTCGATACTTTGATTATTTACCGAAAAAAAATTAAATATTACAGCATTTCGCATATTTTTGTTGACATTTGCCATTTTGTTCATTTTGACTAAATACAACATTTAAGGCGTGTAAACTTTAAATATTTCGAAAAATTATCGATCAATTATTGATAGCGAAAATTTAGCGATTATCGATCATCTTATCTTATTTTATCGCAGATTATTGAATATTGATAATTTAATTTAATTTTATCGAAATATTATAATTTTTTTAAGTTTATTGACTTAAAATTATTACGATCTTGTCACATCACAAATAATATTATTTTTATGTGGATAAATATTTATTATTATTAAAAAAATTTTTAGATAAATTTCAAGGTCTCTTCAATTTTTAGTGCGATCGAGTGTCAATATTATCGATAATGTTATTCTCATTAATCGAATGATTATCGTTTTTTACGTTTATTGATTTTACTTTATTATTAGGTTGACACAATTTTTAATTTTTATCGATACATTATAAAATTTAATTATTTTTATAACGAAATTTTTTTTTTTTAATTGTATAGATCAATTTAAAGAATTCTTTTTCCAGTTTTTAAACCTAGCCACAATCTACACGACTGTGCTACGTAAAGTACTAAAATCTTGATCGATTTATTTCACAAAAATCATATACGATGATTTTTGATGTTTCAGAAAATATTTCAACTTTTCAGCGTTATCGGCAATCTTATTTTATTTAATGAATTTTTATGTTTTATTAAAAAAAAATTTCTGGTTAAAAAAATTTAAAGAAAAATATTTATTATTTTCTAAATATTAGATATAATAAGCCTAATACATGATTAAATTTTTTTAAGCATAAGGGCATAGTTTTCGTTTTGTCATTTGTGGCACTCTTAAGTTATACATTGGGAAAAAAATAAATTTCAAATACGGTAATACTCCTATCTCTCATACTATCAAAACTAAACTTATATGGTATGATATTATACGCCTTTTCATACAAACTACTTATCATTTCAATTAGGCCAAGCATTTTTTACTTCCAACAATCCGATAAATCCCACACAACCTATGTACACTATTGCACACCAAACTGAATACATATGTACATATGTACGTATATGTATGTACGACGACATGAGTGAAAACATTTGGTACCAAATATAGTAATCAAATAAGTATTTCAAATGGTTTCTGGCGTCTGATGGATAAACCAAAATGCATGCATAACGAGTGCAAGCCACAATGGAGATGCTGCCGCAATGTACACATTAAATAGATTAAAACTAAATATTTTTCACATACTATGTACACCGAAATTCAAATTCCTGGGCACTGCATTGAGTGGTTGCATCCTGCCAGCGTAATTGAGGTATAAGAAAATGTATTTCTTTCTCCCCATTTTCACATATAATTACCTAATTCTATCAGTTATTGTGCACATTTGAATTTACTTCAATATAATTATCCATTTTCATTAAGTTAAGTTAAGAGAGATTGGCTGTATTCGGTCATGCCGAAGTCTTTATACCTTTCGGTAACATATCAAATTTATAGCAAATTGCAAAATTCGATTTTGATAATATTCAATGTCAATAAGAACTAGAATTTACACCTGTGTAGAGTACCAAATTTCAAACTTTTGGTTGCTTTTTTGGCGGATTTTTTATCCAAAACCTCATATCCGAACAAATCGGTTGTATGAGAGCAATATGTTATATTCGTCCGATTTTGATTCGTCCAATTTTCACGTTCGTAGGTACTTTATTGACGAATTTATGACCCAAAACTTCAAATCTGAAAAATCGGCGGTATATATGCTATAGTGGTCCGATCCGGACAGTTCCGACAAATGACCATATAAAGGTATAAGCATATACAGACGGACAGATGGACAGATGGACAGATTTACATGGCTAAATCAATTCAGCTCGTGATTCTCATATGATCGGTGTAAATTTCGTTGGGTCTATTATCTCTTCTTCTTCTGGTACTTACATACTTCGGACCAAAGTTCATATATACCATTTCATTTACACGAAAAGTATAAAAATATTTAAGGCAATTTTAGCTTCTAAAAATATTCAAGTTAAAATTCAAAATTTTTGAAACTTTCTTAGCTTGCTTTATTTCACTATTCACATCTTTGAAAATTCGCATAAATCAAAAGCTCTTAACGCATGCCAAGCATTTTCCCGCTCTTCTATCTGACAACGCCCACTCACTGAGAAAACAAAAAAAATCACATACATCACTTTTTCAGCCTTTTATCATTTAATACTGCATTTGTGCATTTATGGTTCATTTTGTGGTTCACTTTTGTAAATCACAGCAATTTATGGTATATATATTTAAATTTTATAAATCTTATATTAAAATAGATATTTTAAGTCAAACAAATCAATTTCGAAATGTTTAAACTCATAAGTTTAGTGTAGTAGTTCCATTGGTAATGGGAATTGAAAAAAGAATGCCAATACTGGTAAGTAATGTTGTCTTGTTCTTCCTAAAAACACTCACGCGCAATATCTCAAAAGTGCTCTTTCTTTCCTGGTAACACTCGTATAATCCTATTTAATATTTATACATTCTCTCGCATAACTCATTTCGATAACTGCAACTGCAAAGCAACTGTTTTACTAGAACAAAGCATGCCTTAAAGCGAAAAAGCAACGCCAAAGAGAAAAGTGTGAAAGGAACATTACGTTTGAATTTTTATTTTTGTTTAGCTCCTTCTGCTTTTCTTTTCATTTGTAAATATATGAAAACTTAATTTCGCATAATTTCTTAAAGCTATATGATTTAATGTTGTTGCCTACATTTAGGCTATGCATAACTTATGCCATACTTAACCAGATGCACATGCTTTTAATAAATGAATGCAGTCTCCTTTCGGTTAAAGTATAATTAAGAAGCTTGTTAGTGATCATATTTAAAATACATAAAAAGTAAGTTATAACAAAAAAATTAAAAATAACTTTAAACTGAAATTAAAAATCAAGAGGAGACGCAAATGAACGCAACTAGCTTGCTGGGTGCAGCAAATAAAGGTATAAGAATAAATTATTATCAGAGAATATTGATATATGACGACTTTGCCACCTATCTCGAATACAAATTTAGCTGGCACTAAGATTTGGTGAGAAAAAAATAAAATTTAAAAAAAATAAAAAATTAACATTCCACTTACTTGAAGCTTCAATTCCGAAAATATGAGACAAAGTTATCACCATCACTAACGTTCAAATAAAAATTTATATTAAAATTTTAGCGGATTGACAGCGACATAATATTGTATTGTAAAAAGTTTGCTGTTATGAAATGAATGGATCATACGAGTAAAACAGAAATACATGCATGAAAAACAGATTCCAATAAATTAAGTATTAGTTTTTTATTTAATTTCTTTTCATATCATTTAACTTCAACCCATTTCATATAATTTTATTTTTTTATTTTATTTTATTTTATTTCAGTTTGTTTTATTTTCTTTTATTTTATTAATTTTAATTTAATTCAATTTTTTACTTCAATTAAATTAAATTTAATTTGGTTTTATTTTAATTTAATTTAATTTACTTTAATTTTTATTGTATTTCATTTTTTTATTTATTATATTTGGTCTATTTTTTGACAGATCACGCGCAAGCTGTCATGTTATTTTTGTTCAATATTGTTTGGCATTTCATCATCGAAAGACTCACGTTCTGTAAAGAATGTGTTTCGCGCGCTTCGCTCAACTCATGGTCAACATAATCGGAGCGTACTATTCGCATCCCGTCACCCATCTTGAGACCCAGCATTCATTATTGGATAATATTCGACGGAATAGACCAAGTCCAGCGCGCAGTGATTAAAATATATCGGCCATAGCTGAGAGTGTACATGAAGACCGTGGAGAGTAGATTCAGCGCCGTTCTTAGCAACTCGGACTGAAGTATGGAACGACTTGGCCGATTTGTTGTTTTGCGTCTTGACGTTTTACTTACAAATGTAGGGCCCAGCTGTTTATTCTAAGCCGCCTCCGAACGGCTAATGGATTTTTATGAGGAGCGTTTTATTTTATGTCAGAAATACATCCCCTGCCGAGGGGCGACTGCAATTAGAAAATTTAATTTTCTATAATTTTAGATGTTGCTCGAACCTGGACTCCGAATTACTGTACGTGATGCTAACTACTCGGCTATCGCGGCCGCCAATTTAAATTAATTTAATATTTTATTTCTATTTTTTTTTAATTGAATTTAAATTAATTTCATTTAAATTAATTTCATTGATAATAATTTTTTTTATTTATTTATTTATATTTTATTCCATTTTATTTAATTTTATTATAATATTTTTATCTTTTTTTTATTTATTTTATTTTACTTTATTTTTATTTATTTTTTATATTTTTTTTTTATTTGTTGATTTAATTTTCCTTATATTTTTTAATTTTATTTTTTTCCGTTTTATTTTATTTCTTATAATTTAATGTAATTCAGTTCAAATTATTTTAGTTTAATTTAATTTAAATTGATTTCTTAAAAAAATTCTAACAAAATAAGCCTTTTGAATAAGGCTCATTCACTTATAACCACAAACAACTACAGGCCGCATTAAACAATTAAATTAATTCATTTTATTTACAAAAAAAATTTCCATTCCATTTGATTTTATTTTACTTTTTCCCTTTTATTTTATTTAATTTTTGTATTTTATCTTTTTGTATTTAGTTTCTTTATTTTATTTCAATTTATTTCTTATTCGATTTTAATTTTTGTTTTTTATTAAAATTTTCTTTTATTTTTATATCTTTAGTTGTTGTTTTTTTTTTTGTCACTGTAATATTTTAAATGTAATAATAATTATACAAGAGGCCATTAAATATATACAAAGAAGTTAAAGAAAAATAAGTAAAACAAATAATAAGATATAATTAAGAAAAAAATAAATAAAAAAATTCAAATAATAAAAATTATGTAAATGGCTAATGCAATTGCTATTGCTAGTGGTGAAATTCGCTCAAAATTACTAAAAATTTCAACAATTAACAATGTACGAGTTTTTGTTAAATGCTTTGCATATGCTACAAGTTAAAAAATGGGTAAACGTTTGAATGAAATATCCCCAAATCTCTGGGGAAACACTAATTTGTACTTTTCCTTAAAAAAGACCAACTAACGCGCAACAGTGTCAATAAAAACTTTTCACTTAAAAAAGAAAAATCTAAATGCATGAAAATATATGAAATACCCTTTGCCGGATAACTTACAACTACAGTAACAATCAAAATTTTGCAACTAACTTACATAAACTACAACTGAAAACCAGCTATTACCTTATAGGGGAATGATAAAGAACCACAGAAAAAAAATTTAAATGAAATACAAACGAAGGACTTGCCTCATAATAAAAAAAACGTTTCATTACCAACACTAATTAACTGCGAATTTTTGTGCGACTAGTGAAGGGGCAATATATGAAAATATACTAGTATGCTAAATACATATACACAGTTACGCATAAAAGGTGAAAGCAAAACGGTAAAAGGAAAACTTTTTTAAATTATTGAACGGGTTAATGAGAAGGGAGGCAACTCGAAATCGAGTTTAACGGTAATTGGTGGGACTTCAAAGCATAACATATTGTATAAATGCTCTTATGCATGTGTATGTGTAAAGTTTCATGGCAATAATTATACCCGCTTATTCCCATCACATTCTGGTACGCTTTCAGCTTGTCGTCTATAATCAAGTCGTAACTCATACGCAGCGTGGTACCGCTTTTATTGAAACCGAGCGCATAAAAACTTTGTTGCAAATATTCTTTTGTCCTAAACTTTTAACGATAGTTTATTATGTAGATATGTTTATTGAAAAGTATTTGTGTATGTGTATCTACTTATTGGTTGCTGATCGAAAAGCTACGTTAACAAGCTGAATAACTAAATTTCATAAAGCAAAGGAAGAATTTAATCAAGAAAATATTTGAAACTTTCATAAAAAGAGAAAGTACATATATGACTCCATCTCCTTCTGACATTCTAATGTACGAAAATGTGATTTCCCTGTGAGGAAGTTACAAGTAAAAGTCGCTTGAACATCTCCGTGGGAGTGTTACTGCCACCAACTTATGAGTAACACCAAGCCCTCTACTTTCTTGAATGCAATAAACTGCTTCCTGAAACACAGTCTGCGGCATAAATGAATATTTATAGTTCTACCGAACTGTTTTTGAGGTCTGTAAGGAAATCCCGATACACAGAATCTCGAAATCCTGAAACACAAAATCATAAAACATATAATCCAGGCACGACCAAATCCCGACAAATCCAGATATAGCACAATCCTATCTAGCGGGCGCTAAAAACTACTTTCAATAACAAAAACGAAATATCTTAAAGTATGATTATTTTATAATTTTTCTTTGTTAAACAAAAATCACATTTTAGTTGCATATTTTAAAACTAATAATCTTTCAATAGTGCCACTCGTCGGGGTATGGAGAAAAATTCTTTTAATACCAATTCAACGTCGACCTCTAAATTACGATGAATATTAAGTGCAGCAAGACCATTAAGGCGGTCTTCACTCATTGTAGATCTTAAATAAGTCTTAAGAAGACGCAAAGTTGAAAATGTTCGTTCATTTCCTGCAGTCGTAACAGGCAAAATAGCCAGAATTCTCAAAATTTGATATACATTGGGGAAAGCATCAATATTACAAATATCAATATAACCGTCGCCAAAACAATCACTAATAGCTATATAATTTTCTACCGAAATTCGATAAAAAACCCAAGGTGCTTGACACCTTACAGGATTTCTTAGAAAAAACAATAACCAAATACCAATAAATACTACTTACAGTTTTTAATTTTTTACTGCATTCAGGTCTAGCATCAACACGCTTAAAATATTGGAACAAATTCCGCTTCATAATTAAAGATTTCACATTTTTTTCGATTATTACAGCACAAACCTTATTTTTAATGGCAACCTGCCGAATTATAAAGGGTGTTTTTTATAGAGATATAGAACTTTAAGTTGGCATTACTTTTCAAGATGGCGACCGATTGAACAGCTGTCAAGTGATTTATTCTCAGTATGGTTTGGCAATTCATCATGATTTATTCTCAGTTTGGTTTGGCAATTCATCATGACATGATAGACTCACGCCTGCAAATAGTGCAATTTTATTTCGAAAATAATGGTTCTGTGCGGAAAACGTATCGCGCACTACGTCCATTTTAGCGATGTTTAGCGATGAAGCGCACTTCTGGTTGAATGGCTACGTCAACAAACAAAACTACCGCATTTGGAGTGAAGGTAATCCTCAAGTGTATGTTGAAACACCGTTACATCCAGAAAAACTGACTGTTTGGTGCGCTTTATGGGCTGGTGGAATCATTGGTCAGTATCATTGGACGTAGTGCGCGATACGTTTTCCGCACAGAACCATTATTTTCGAAATAAAATTGCACTATTTGCAGGCGTGAGTTTATCATGTCATGATGAATTGCCAAACCAAACTGAGAATAAATCACTTGACAGCTGTTAAATCGGTCGCCATCTTGAAAAGTAATGCCAACTTAAAGTTCTATACCTCTATAAAAAACACCCTATATATTTCAATTGAGTTAGTTAGTAGAAGCAATTTCCAAGGCATATTTGCTACCAATTTTTGATCTCTTTGGTACCAATTTTGGTCTCTTTGGTGCCTGAAAACTGCTTCTACCGAAAGAAGCACTTGTTTATTTTTTTCTTAAACACTTTATTTACACTTACTTTCACTTTTATAATTCTAGTTGATCTAATTAGAAAGCAGCCACGCTTAAGTACTTTTTTTACGACGACCTGTTCAGGTTCGTTGAGCTTACGATTTTGCTTCGGTTATTCCGAAGCGGAGGTGTACAGAATATGTACATATTTAAGCGAAGTGTTTTGTCAACCACAGCAGCATTGTATGATGATTGATTAGTGCAGGTAGTCAGCTTCCGCTGTGCTGCTGATATATATATGTTTGTATGCCAATGCAACGTAATGCCGTCTTACAGCCACTGCTGTATGAATATTTTTTTAACAAAACGGGAGGCAAAGTAAGATTATAATTTAATGGTAAATTGAAAATTTGTTTCATGGTCTGCTTTTGCTTTTTCAAGGAAAAGCCAATATCTTTGCGCGCTTTCAGCGAACACAACTGTTGCTCAGCACCGCTGAGTATTTCCGTACTATTTCATTTAGCAGCAAGATTTTATTGCACAAATTTTAAAAATATTCCTTTTGGTTCAGTTTGTGAGATACTAGCCTTACCTACGATTAATTCATACACCCTCCATAGCGTTTACGGAACATTACTCTAATTCCGTTTCAATTTCAAAAGATTTTTTAGTAGAATTTGTAGTTTAAAAGTAGCCGCGAATTTTTAGAATTTATGTTCTGCAGGCATAATGCATGCTTTTCTATGAAAAAAAAAACTAAAATTGCTTATATGAAAAAATTTAAATTTTGCCCAAAAAATTCTAGTTAAAAGTTGCACTTTGTTGCATTAAAATTTAATAGGGTACAAAACTGTATCATCGGTTTGTTACTTGAAAGGGTTTTTAATTTCATGCGACTAAAATTACCTTTTCTATTTTTGAACACTGTGTGCTGCTTTAAAAACATATATTTTTTAATCATAAAGTCAATTCTCCTTGGGGGCTGCGTACGGGCCTGCTGATCGGTTTTTTTTATTATTTCTACAGAACGGTTATAAGTAGAGTCGGGATTATGTCTTATCTGGATCTTTTAAAATTATCTGCATTATGGACTTGTTGTCTTTGTGCAGTAGCTAAGATAAAAAAGTTTAGATAAAACTAGCGAATCTAGATGGAAGCCATTGTCAAATGAGGAAGCCTTATTATGTAGTTAGTAATTCAATAACCCATTCTTACAAACGAATCAGAAGATATGTTCTTTCATTCAGTAATCATTGAAGATTTTAAAATATTTACTTTAGAAAAAAAAATTATTTGAAATTCTATTTGTGTTATAATATTCCCCCTTCAATTTATAAAATTCTTAATCTGGGTTTGAAATTATAAAATATCATATCACACAGCAACTAACTAAATAATTAAGAGGCCCAAAAGGGCAGGAAATAAGGACTGTCACGTGCGGTTTCGGGTGCACCATACAACAAAAAACTCTAGAATAAATAGGTATAGAGGCTTGCAGTTTTTATTTATATCAGACCTCCAGATAAATAATAAATGTTATCAGAAAGCAATTATTAAGAAAAAAGAGAGATTTGTTTCCAAACAGAGTGCTGTCTATACGTTCTCCGACGTTCCAAGTACGTCGAGTACTGGAATTAGATATATAAAATATTTAGATCCTTATTTTCCTCTGATAGCGAGGACTATGTATAAATTGTTAATTAAAAGTTGGTAAATTTAAATTCCGTCGTCATACTGGAGCCGGTCAAGCCATCGAATCTAATACCACAGTGCAAATCTTGCCAACCGTTCGGACATACTAGAAAGTCGAAGAAAGGTACTGGAAAAATAAGAATCACCGCCCTATACAGCCCTGCTAGGCATAACATTAAAAATGATTTATATACAGAACTCATTTTGAAACATCATGGAAGATGCATTATGGGTAGTGATTTTTCGGAGAACATTTAGTCTGTTCGCCTTCCAAGGTATCTTACCACAGCTGGAAGTTCCGCAATATGAGAGTGAAATTCAACCAACAACAATAAAAGAAGTTGAAAATTTGATCAAAACTTGATTAAAACAAAAAAAACTTCCGGCTTCGATTTGATAACTGGTGATGTTTTAAAAAATCTATCGGGCAAAGCTCGAACGTTAATAATAAATTCTTACGAAACCTCAGACACATTCCAATGTCATGGAAGGTATCCGAAATCATTATGATACAAAAACCTAGGAAAAATGCCTTGAAACCTCGTCATATCGTCCAATCTCATTGCTGCCTGTTTAGTCTAATCTCCTAGAAGCTGCCATTATCATAAGGCTTGTAAACGTAGTTGAAGAAAAGTGCCTCATACCAATTTGGATTAAGACCTCAACAATTTAGCTACAATCGATCAAGTACATCGTATCATAAGCATGACTGAAGAGGAGATAAAAAATAAACACATTTGCACTGCTGCTTTTCTAGGCGTATCTGAGGTGTTCGCTAGAGTATGGCACTATAGAATACTGCATAAATTATGACTAAGACAGTAACTAACCGATCTATTTTCCACTTACCCAAGCAACCGCTAATTCAGAATGAAGCAGGGACATTCATATTCTACGTTACAGCCAATAAAAACAGGTGTGCCTCAAGGAAGTATCCTAGGACCACTGCTATACATTTTTTTTACCTGTGACATACCTACTCCACCAAACAGCAAAATTGCCATATTTACTGTTGATACCTGCATCATTACGACCGGAAAAAATGAAGTAGAGTCGTCCAAAGGAATGCAGTCTGCAATTAAGCAAATAGAGTTGAATGGACTCATAGATGGTCCATAACTCTAAGCGAGTCGAAGTCAATACATGTAAATTACACTAACAAAGAAACTAGACATTTCCCTTGCATATCGTAAATGAGGTAATACCGCACTCTACACCTCGGCGAAATATCTTGGCATAAAGCTGGATGGAAAACTAACCGGAAGCGGCACACACAAAAAAGTTGCAGAGCTAAACCTAAAATATGATAAAATAAGTGAGAAATCGCCATTACCAATAGAAAATAAAATCTTTATGTGCGCTCAATTTTTAAAGCCAATTCGGACATAGGGAATACAACTGTGGGGATGCGCTGCACCGATCTACATCGAAGCGATGCAAAGGTTCGAAAATAAAGTTTTAGCAAAGATTGTAAATGCGCCCTGGTCCATACGTAATTCGGTATCTACATCGTGACCTTCATATCAAAATGGTACCAAAGTTATTCGCGAAACAGCATCGATGCATGCATACAGAATCATGTCAACGCTGCAGCTCGAAAACTAGGAGAATACAGAAATCGCATGCGTAGACTTAAGGGAACAAAATTTCACGACAATATAATAAAGTAACAAATTTTGCATTATTTTGTTTGCAAAAGCTTCTTAAAAGCGATTGTAGTTTTGATCATGTAAATTTTGAAAAATATTGTTAGCATAATCCCTTTACTAGTAGCAGTTTAATGAAATTTGAAACCCAACATTAAGTAAAAATAGCGGCTAAATATTAGCGCACTTAATAGTTGTTGGTTAGTAAAAAAATTAAATAATACAACAACAGATTACATGGCAGACGTTGGCTCAGTTGTTAGAGCACTCGCCTGTGATGCCAGAATCCGTCGGTTCGATTCCTGGCAAAAGAAGTCTGACGAGGAGATGTGGTGATCTCCGAAACAGCTGTCACTTCCACCAATTTTTCTTTGTTGTATAACAAAATATTCAATGAAAAATAATTTTTCTAACAAAAATAGGCCTTTGAATACAGCTCATTTACTTATAACCAAAAAGAAATTTAAAACTTTTATTTATTTATTTATTTATTACCTTTCAAGAAAAAAAGGTCAAATAAATAATTTCTAATATATAATATCGTATATATATATATACATACGAGAGGATCCCAGCGTAATTTGCCACACCTATAAAAAAATCAAAACAACTGAAATTTTTAATGTTTTTTTTTGGAAAAAGAAACGAAAAAAATTGATTGAAAATGTTTTTTCCATATTTTTTCCTATCAATTTAAAAACAAAATTCTTAAATTTTTTTTATTTTCTTTTCTTCACAATTTCTCTATCTCTTTCAACACCACATACAACGTAATATACGCGTATTTTGGAATTTTTTATGTATTTGTTGTTGTTGCATGTATTTTGTATAGGTGGCGGCCAATGTTCACTAGAATGGTCATATCTCTGGAACGGCTGCGCCAATTTGAATGAAAACTCCACATTAACCTTCACCTAATATCCCTTTTTAACTCATAAAAATTTAGTGCAATTTGATCTGGTGGTTCTCAAGTTATAGGCGTTCATCAAAAATTGCATTGGTTTTTATATACCTACATATATAGTTTTCAACTCAGTTTCAATTCCACCACATTTGTGTATTTATTTATTTTGGAATTTTACACTTAATTCATTTGCAATTTATTTACCAGCAAATTTCTCAAACATTTGCAAGCTTTGCAAATACGACAGTAAGTGTAGAAAACAATTAAGATTTATAGGCAAGACTACAAAGTTTAGAATTAATGATGGACTTACATATTTTTGTAGCCACTAAATTAAACATTCTTGGATTTTGTGCATCAAACATAAATTGCACACAATTTACATACGAACATACATACATACGTGCAAGCATGTAAATATAATATATGTATATGTACTCGTATGGCGTTTTCACATTCCAAGAATTTAATTGAAAATTATTTATAGTTAGTTGTAAACTGTCTCAAATAGTTTTAGAGTTTCAATCAAATATTTTTGCATGTATGTATGCCTGTCAATTGAGTGTTGAGAATTCGAACATTGCCCCCTTTTTTTTTATTATTAACTTGAGTAAGAGTAATTTATATAATAATTGTTGGAGCTTTAGAGCATTTGGCAATATATGATATGTAAATATACTCGTATGTGTTAGAAAGAATCTGCATGTGTATGAATGTTACACATTTACAATTTAACTGTCAATTAATTTTCTGTTAGCCTCTTGCAACTTTAGTTAAATGCAATATCTCTTTCATTATCTTTCAATAAATCTTCATATTTCAATAACACCCAAATGCAAGTATGTAGCAATGCTAATAACAGTCGAGATGCATACATACAAAAATAATTCTCACAATAACTACAAAAAACAATGACAATTGTTGAAATAACTTGACAGCAATAAAATAAATTTTGAAATTTAGAACTTTCGTCGTACATAGTGCAATAAGTCCCGTTATTTATAAAAATCGAAATTTTCGGGATTTTTACTGAAATTAATTTATTTTAAATGCAAAAATGTAAATTTTTCGCTGCAACAGATATACTAACTGATCTCAAAATCACTATTTTCTAAGACTACGATTTTAGTACTTCATAATGGTGAAAAGTTGCTGTAACAAAATGAATGGAAAATGCCGAAATTCTAAAGTAACCTGCACACATGCAAAAGAACATATCAAAATAAATAATTTCGAAAGCAAAATCTGGTATTAAAGTTATGGTAAATTGCGAGCTTTCAAGTATATTTTGATATTTGAAATTCTGTGACAGGAAATATTTTTATTGATTATAAGTAATGAGCTGTATTCAAAGGCCTATTTTTGTTAGCAACATTATTTTTTTCATTGAGTATTGTTATACAACAAAGAAAAAATGGTAGAAGTGACAGCTGTTTTGGAGATCACCACATCTCCTCATCAGACTTCTTCTGCCAGGGATCGAACCGACGGATTCTGGCATAAAAGCCGAGTGCTCTACCAACTGAGCCAACGCCTGTCATATAATCTGTTGTTGTATTATTCAATTTTTTTATGGAATATTTTTTTTAATTCATTCTTTTTATTTACCTTTGATATGCACATATGGGTATTTATAATATATTTTACATTTGTGTATACGTAAGTTGCCCTAATCAGCTATAAATACTATTCTCATAATAGAAAAGTAGGCGGATTAATTAATTTATTTCTTATGCCAAGTCAGTACATTCACACAGCATATTTTATAGCATACTGAAAATGAAATAAAAAAGTTTTTAGAAATCAAAAAACAGTATATTAAAACGCATTTACACACTCATCAATTGTGAAAGTGAAAATCAAAACTACATAGGTTCGCATGTAAAATAAACATAAACTTCTGCAACTACGAAATAAAATACCAAAGAAAACTTATATGCAACCTTACTTAAATTTCTTTCTAAATCTTCCTGTGCTCTGTCTAATTTAATTGCATGATGATAAATTCCACAAGTATCACGTTAGTTAAGTGTAAACTTTGCGCATACAGTTACAGCAAGGAAAGTAAAACTTTTCCAAAAACACTTGCTAAAGTTCCGAGTAAAACTAAAAACCCCTGTGTATAGTTATGTCCGAATTTTACTTAAAGTAAAACGAAATTAAATGCCAGAAACCAGGCAAAAAGAAAAAAAAAAACTTTTTCTTCGGACGCTGAGCTTCCTTTACACAAATACCCCGTAACTTATATAGAAGTTGTGGGCTCATAAGTATTTTTACTTACATTGTATATGTTTGACTTATGGGTGTGTGTGTGTGTGTCATAGGAATTTATGCAATATAAATATTTAAAGATTTGTTGACTAGTGGATTGAAGCTGTGTGAAAAAAGAGAGAAAATTGCTTTATTAGCAAAGTTATGAATGCAAGTTCATATCGGATGCGTTAAAATACAAAAAAAAATTAAATAAAATAAACTACAACAAAACAAAACAACATAAAAAAAATAAAATTAAAGGAAATAAAAAAATAATAATAATGTAAGCACAATGAAAGAGCATAAATAAATAAAAATTAATATAAAATAAAGTAAAATAAATAATATAAAGTACAATAAAATAAAAGTAAAAAAAAAAATAGATTAAATCAAAAAAAATTAAATACAATAAAAAAATACTTATAAAATAAAATAATATTAAGTAAAATAAAATAAAATGGTATAAAATAAAACAACAAATAAATAAATGGCGGATGCTAACAACCAAGTGGTTAGCATTGCGTACTGCCATTCGGAAGGCCGGGGTACGAGCCCAGGCTAAACCTACATCCAAAATTATAGGAAATAAATTTTCTAATTGCAGTCGCCCCTCGGCAAGGACTGTCAAGCGCGCCGAGTGTGTTTCTAGCATGAAATAAGAGCTTCTCATATATATCCATTGGCCGTTCGGAGGCGGTTTAGAATGAGCTGTAGGTCCCTTCATTTGTTGGCAACAATATCAAGACGCAAAACCACGATTTGGAGGAGGAATTCGGCCAAAAATCGCTTCAGCGGTTACAAAGCGCCAAATATATATATTTCTCTAATGTCGAGGCGACATTGTTACGCATTGAAAGTGAAAAAAAACATTTGCCAAAACATAATTTTATTTCGACATAAAAAGAAATCTTCAGCTCTTGATTAGCACTATATATGGTGATAAGGTTAATTTCGGTCAAAAGTTCGTATTCAAGAAAATTGCAAAATAAGTAAGACATTCGCATGCGTCAAAAGAAAAAGTCGTTTTCAATCCAAACAAATCAAACTCTGTTTTCAACGAAACTGAAAGGAATATTTCAATGTGTCTAATTTTAAATTTGTTTTGCATTGATTCATCTGAATAATACTTTTTTCATTCAAAAATGTTAAGTAGTTTACTTTTTATTAAATGTTAATCACTGTCGCCGCACGTGACATGTCGAATGCGACATTTTGTTCCTTCATAGTTTTTTATTCTTCTTTTTTGCTATTTATGTAATTAAACATGCATAAGATGATTATAAATAATTTTTAATATATTTATTGCATTTAAAAACAAAAAACGCATTTAACTGAAAATATGATTACTAATGCCAAATAATGTGTTTTCTAACACAACGTGCACCCCTAGGTGTTTCTCTCTGTTGGCTATTGCAACAAAATGAATGAATTTTAAAGTTTTGTCCCATACTTTTGTTTCAATGATGACTCCAACTCCATTAACAACCCCAATTCCGTGAATTCCATTCCATTTACGCATCGAATTTGTTTAATAAGGACATTCAAGACTGTCAAATGATAATTATATTTAAATTAAACGCAGCTACCATCAGAAAATATTAAAATGTTTGAAAAATTCTACACATTTATGTTTTAAAATCGATAAAAATTTTAAAACAAATATAAACACAACATGTTTATTATGTATAATTTTATTGTTTATAACTAATTTTTTTCATTTTTCATTCAATTTGCAATAAAAATGTCTGTGTATTGTACAATTTTTACGAGCATTGTACAAATATCTTGAACACAGTGGTAAAATATGTCCTTTTTCACTGTCGCACGCGACATCGAAATACGCTATAACTCAAAAAAAAATTACCGTAATTAGCAATCGCATCCTGCAATTTACAATATTCTTATATTCTTATTACATATAAAGCGCGATTTAAAAGAGTAAATGTCAATGCATAATGTCTTTTATTAAGATCATTAATCAAAACAAAATATGCAATAGAAATTTAAAAAAAAAAAATTTGCACTTGTTTGACTTTGCATTCGAATATTTCGCAAAGTGTTTTTAAGAAATGCAAAATGTTTTCAAATTAGTTAAATCTGATAGAATCCCTGCGATAATGTGTTAAAACAACATAGTTTGATAAACTTTGAATTTTTTAGCTGTGGTTGAAATTTCTGTGGACATACATACATATATGTATATTTAAAATGAAATAATAACAAAATAAATTGAAATATTACAAAATACAAAAAAATATAAAACAAAGAAATAAAATAAATTAATGAATAAAAATTAAAAAAAAAATACTTAAATAAAAAACAACTAAGTTAAATTCAATTAAATTATGTATAATTAACTATAAACAGTTTAACAATAATAAATGAAAAAAAAACTCAAATAAAATAAAACTAGAAAAATGAAATTAAGTTACATACAAGGATATAAAAAAAATAAAGCATAAAAATAGTAAATTTTAATAAATTAAAAATTAAAAAAATTAAATAAAATAATATATTATAATATTCAACAAAATCAAATACATAAAATAAAATAAAACAAACAAAAATTGAAAATAAAAATAAAATAAAAACTAAAAAAGATAAAATCAAATAGAGTAAAACTGAGAAGATAGTAAATAAATAAAAATAAAATTATTTAATTATAAGTAAATGAGCTGTATTCAAAGGCCTATTTTTGTCAGAAAAATTATTTTTCATTGAATATTTTGTTATACAACAAAGAAAAATTGGTAGAAGTGACAGCTGTTTCGGAGATCACCACATTTCCTTATCAGACCACATCTCCTCATCAGACTATAAGTCGAGCCCGACAAGCAATCCTACTTATATACATTTCTCAGACTATTAATGCCTGAATGTATGCAGGATTGCAAAATACTCGCTAACCCAACATTAAGTAAAAATAGCGGCTAAATGTTAGCGAACTTAATAGTTGTTGGTTAATAAAAAATTTGAATAATTCAACAACAGATTACATGACAGGCGTTGGCTCAGTTGGTAGAGCACCCGCCGGTGATTCCAGAAACCGTCGGTTCGGTCCCTGGCAAAAGAGGTCTGATGAGGAGATGTGGTGATCTCCGAAACAGCTGTCACTTCTACCAATTTTTCTGTTGTATAACAAAATATTCAATGAAAAATATTTTTCTAACAAAAATAGGCCTTTGAATACAACTCATTTACTTATAACCAAAAACAATTACAGGCCGCATTAAACAAACCATAAAATTATTTAAAATAAAAAAATTTAGGAAAATAAAACAATACATAATAAAATAAAGGAAAAAATTTATACATTTAATTTAATTACATTTTTAAAATTAAATTAAGTTAAAAAAAACCAAATGGAATCAAATTAGAAAAAGTTAAGTTAACCTAAATTACAGAAAGTAAAAATAATTTAAAAAAAATCACAAATTAAAATAAAATAAAATTAAATTAAATTAAAACAAAATGAATCAAAATTAAATCAAAATTAAATTAAATACAATAGCATAAAAAAAACAAATAATAGACAGCAGCAACGCTCAAACTTCAATTTTTAATGCTGCTTATTTGGTACTTCCATTTCTAAATTTTCCTTTTTAATTTTTTCATTTAATTTATTAAAAATTAAATACCTCTTATGAAAATATTTTTCACTACAAGCTTTTTTGTACTTCTTCACATTGACATAATAAATTTTAACATTCAAACACTGAAAGAGGTGGCCACTCCTATTAAAAAATATATTTTTACTTTCCAACTATCTTTAGTTTGACACCTACACTTATTGAAAATGTGTTCCGCAGTTGTTAAGAATATCTCAACAGCAGCGCTGCGCCGCCAAGTGAGTGGATATTTTGTCGAAATATTTCTTTTCGAGATAAGTACTAACATAGGCTAAGATATGAAAAAAGTATCGACATATTTGGTTAGTAGCTTGTTGCTAAAGCAATATATATATGCAAATTATATGGTATTGGAAACCTAGTTATTTTTTATGGTGTTGTAATTTTTTTTTTAATTTAGTTGCATATCTTCTGAATTCTGCTTTGTTTAATTCATTTAGTTGATTTAGAGGAATAATAAAATTTGAACAGGTGGCAGCCTAGTCAAAAATTATTTTTACTTCAAGCCTTTTTAGTTTGAATTCGAATTTTTTTTAAGCAGGCAACTCTCCTGCGAAAATATTTCCATTCAAAATATTTCTGCCTGTTTTATGCCACTGCAAAAATATAATTTTTTCAAAAGATAACAGTAAACTTAAAAATATATTCATCAGTGTGTTGCAATGATGCCCCTCTATGTGACGCCAAAATATCAGGTTCCAACAACAAAGTAATATTTTTTTATATATTAAAATATATTATGTAAATTGAGCAGCAAGCGTCAGATACTTGCTTATGCAAGCATATATTTAGCTATCTTACCTTAACCATGCCACATAAGTACACTTAAGTGCATGCAATGCAGAAGCCACGAGCCAAAAGCCAAAGTAGGAAGCGTTAAAATTGCAACTTTTTTACTATTTTGTATTTTCACAATTTACCGTTTGAGTATTCATGTTTTGTTGTTGCGTTCTTTTACGCTTCAACAACATAAAATACTTCACCATCACACGCATATAACTTACGAAAGTCACATACTTTATGTCGCAATAAAAAACACAAACAAAAAAAATATTGAAGTACAAACTTATGTGGTGTAAAGTTGAAAGAAAATAATAAAAAAAATAAGAAAAATTTTGGAACTAATAAAAAAATATAAACAAACGGCAAATAAGCAACAATATATGTCAGCGCACAGGTGCATGTGTGCGAGGAAGGAAGAACTGCAGATTGCAGGTTTCAGCGCATAGAAAAAAGATGGCGAAAATTCTTTTAAGCGTTTATTGGAAAATTGGAATTGTGAATGCAATACAAAAGGTAGAAGATACGATTATGCGCACTCACAAACACATACACAAACTCGCACACCTTCGATTGTTGCTGCTCGCGTGTGTGGAAAGTTGCCCCCTCCTCTCGCCAAAACCTAAATAGTAGTGGCAAAATACTAAGTGGCATTGAAGAGGTTATAAATTATGCATCGATAGCAAAAGTTATATGCATTTGTTACACACGCATACGAGTATATGTATGCATGTATGAATATATTTACATGCAAACTAATGCCCAAAATCGCTGGAAGAAACAATGTTGGAAAAAGTAGCGTGAAAACGCATGCAGACTTTTATACGGATACTTGCTTTGCGAACGAATGTTGTTAGCTATAAAACGGCGCTTAACTTGAAGTGGCTGCAAAAGTTCAGCGAGCACATACAAATATGCAAATATTATATTGTGTTTCAGTTTTCTGCATATTTTTCTTTGAGTAAAAGTGAAAAAAGTAGAAAATATGTGGCGCTAGCTAAGAAAGTTATCCTTATGCCAAACATTTTTTAATTTTTTAATTTTTTTAAACTTATCCTTACATTGTTTATATGACAAATATCACTTTGCTATGAGAGCCCGAAATTTTTCTATTTCAATTTCACTTTATTTTTTTTTTTATATTATATATTTTTTTTATATTATATTTTCAGAAAAAATAAAATAAAACCAGAAATTTAATAGTATTGAAAAAATTTAATAATAAATTTTTGAATTTTAATAATGGTTTGGAAAAATTGTAATTAGGGGATTTAAATATGAAATTTTAAAGACTTCAATCTGTGGACTAGCAATGCAAAATTTAGCAATGCAAAAAAGTCTATGATGTTTTTTAATTTCCGGATATAGTGAATAAGTAAATAACTAAATAATTTATATCTTGGTTTTAAAAGACAAATAGAAGTTAATAAATATTAATTAAAAATTTTCAATTTTTAATCATCATTTTTTTCCAAAATCAATTGTAAAATTTTCTTCACAATAATAATAAATAATTTTAATAAAAAAAAATTTTTTTTAATCGATTAAAAAGTTTTTCTTAGCATTTCTGTGTCTTTACAACCCAAAAACCCAACCAAAAAATTATAACTTTTGAGCGAAATTCACTACTCACCTTTTATGCTGTTATTCTGTTGTATTATCAGAATTACTATGTGATGATTTTATCAAGTACATACAAATGGTTATTGCACATAAAACGAAGTTTAGAGCAGTATAACGCAATTCAGCTGTGCTTTTAGTTTTATTCAGCGTAATCTAGTTCAATTCAGCGGCAGTGAAGCGCTACTCAATGCTTTAGTATGTGATTTAGCAACAGCTCAGCTATACACTCTTCAACTTAACGTTATTCAGCGCCTTCTGACTCAACTCAAAGCCTGATTCTGCTCTATTCAGCACATTTAGCTCGCTTTTTAGAAATTACTTTTTAACTTCGCTAAATTTTAGCTCAATTCTTGTTACAAATTTCTTAGTTCACAATTTAGCAGCGCACTTTCGTGTTGTCAGCGGAAACGGTGTTATACTTTTTTTTTAATACAGCATAGTTCTCAAGCTTTTAGCTGCACTCTTGAGCAATTCAGCAACAGTTAGCGCGTGCCACTGCAAAGAAATGAAAAATTAAACCACTAATAAATACATAAATTCTTCAACTCATGTTTTTTCGAGAATAAATTTCTACTTTTATTAACCTTACACTTATGAACTGTTACCGACTGTACGCGCATAATACCACATTTATATGCCAGACGTGTAAGACAGATTTGGCTGAATGTAATATACTCGTATATTTATATATAGTACACTCGCACACACAGGTACTGCATACCAATTGCATGTAATCAGCACAACATTAATAGCTCATTGTTGTTGTATTGGTCTTTTATGGTCAAGCTCATTACAAACTGCAACACTCCAGCATGGTTATGTGATAATGCGCCTAAAAGCCGGCAACATTTAATTAATAGCAAAGTGAAAAGCTTACTACACCAAGAGCGGTTATATACATACACACATTGGATTGCACGACTAAACTTCACCTCATATGTATCTATTTTAACAAAATGGACAATCAGATTTGCTATTTGCTGTTATCTTATTTTAAGTCTTTTTTCCTACTTTTGAGGTTAAATATTTTAGTTGTCATAATTACAAGGGTATTCAATTACTCTCTCTTTCTCTCTCTCTCTCTCTCTCTCTCTCCCTCTTATTTAGTTCGATTTCTCTACAGATTTTACAAAACTTCCCAACACAATAAATTATTTAAAAGAATATGCCAAGAACTACGCTTTACTACCAAAAAAAAAAAGCAACTTTATGTATTTTGCACTTTCCGAACAACAAATTATAATGTATTTAAGGTTAAAGATAACCGCAGAATGTCACGAAAGAAACAACAAAATGTGCCAAAAAAATTCCTGTGGTTTTTCCGTAATTTTTTTCCTTTCCTCATATCGTCTTTTATCTTAAAATGAAACTTAGATTAGATTGTCTTAACAAAATCTGTGTGTGTGTATGTTCATGACACTACGGACAGCAACTGACACATCAGCGTCCTGAATTAAAACGGTTTGTCATTTTCACCAGGTCATAGTTTTGCCTTCCTTCATAAATATTGACCTTTTCTTGCTATTATATTTGATTTTTTTCTCTCTTCAAAACTTGTAATTTTAATGACATATTTAACGGTTGCCCAACACGCCTTTCATCCAAATAAAATATTTAAAGAGTTAAACAATCGCTCAAATTACGAAGAAATTAAGTAAGAAAGAAAAAACCAAAAAACAAGAGAAAAGAAAAATGTATTAGAAGTTTGAAAACAAGAAAGAAAATTTGTAAATTTACGACATCTAACTACGGCGAAAAGTGTTGAAGTTGCGTAAAAATTTCTGTGCAAGCAACATCATTTAAAAGTTTTGAGGCTAAACTTGTCGTTAGATGATCTGATTTGTGTGAAATTTCTAAATGCGTAAATTTATAAAAGCACGCAAGTAACCTTATTGAGAAAAAATAAAAAGAATTAAATAAAAAAATAAAAAATTTAATATGAAATGAAAAAAAATTTCATTACATTTATTCGGGGGTTTCGTAATTACAACAATGATAATACTTACATATCTGTATACTAAAATCATATACAAGTAATACATTTCAGGGTAACAGGTATAGAATTCCAAATTCTAATAGAATTAACGAAGAAAACACTACTGGACTGGAAGTCTAGTTACACTACCGTGCTGCCAATATGACGAAAATTCAATCAATCTGGCCGTGGGAGCCTCAGTACACTGACTTTCTGCATATGCCTCGTATACGGGGTATGTTCAAAGGAAAAGGTGAATTTTGATTTTTCACGAGCTGTGTACATTCGATTATCGATATTTTTTTTTTATAATCGGACACATATGTTCACATGTGCTTGCGTTAGGGGCCAATTTCGATTAGTAGTTTGTTTTTGAAAACAGAAGAGGTTAGTCACGTTTTTTTGTGCTCTTCGATTTTTGACTTTTGAAAGAAACGGATCAATGAATATGTATTAAATTTAGCTTTAAAAATAAAATAAAGTGGTCCAAGGCACTTGAAATGCTAGCTGTAGCATTCGGTGAGTCCATTTTGTCTCAAAAAAAAAGTTTAGAAGTAGTACAAGCGCTTTAAAGAAGGCCGAGAAGATATGGATGACGATGAGTGTCCTGGAGGTACGACCACGTCAACAAGCGAAGAAAACATAGAAACAGTGAAAAAATTGTTTTTGAAAATTGTCGAATCACTATTAGGGTCGCATTAGTATCGCTCAAGAATTGTTTAATGACGTTAGCAACGATCCGGGTTTGCTCAAACGTGTCATAACTGGTGACGAAGCGTGGGTATATGGTAATGACGTCGAAACCAAGATCTAATCATCCCAATGGAAGCTGCCAGATGAGCCAAGACCGAAAATGGCACGCCAAGTTCGATCAGTCTTGCTCACTGTTTTCTATGATCACAATGGTGTGGAGCATCATGAGTTCCTGCCAAAGGTCGTACAGCTTAAAAGGAATACAACAAGGAAGTTATGCAACATTTGCGTGAAGCAATACGGCTCAAACGATTAGAATTGTGGAAAAACAAATCGTGGATTCTGCATCAAGATAATGCACCAGCTCACACATCAATGCTTATTCCTGAGTTTTGGCCAAAACCAAAACCGTAATCATACCTAAACAACCGTATTCACCAGATTTCGCTCCCTGCGACTTTTTCCTATTCCCAAAACTACAGAAACCAGTGAAATGAAAGCGTTTGGCTACAATTGATGAGATCAAGTCAGAATCGAAGAGAGCTGATGGCCATACCAAAAAGCGCATTTCAGAAGTGCTTCGAGGATTGGAAAAATCGTTGGCACAAGTGTATATTATCCAAGGGAGATTACTTTGCAGGGCATAAAATAAAATATTAATGAATAAATAAGTACTTTCCAAAAAAAAAATATTCAAAATTCACCCTTTCTTTTGAACACACCTTGTATACTTTGCCCATAACAGAGTTTATATGATCACCGCAGATGAGGTTAGAATTAATAACAGAAGACATGGCCTGATTTATGTTAGCGGTCATTCTACATACATCTTGAAATAGACCAGATAAGTAGATATATCTGGAGATAACACGCTGGACTCTGCCAGACAAAAAACTTCATATCCAGCTTTGAAGCCTGTTTAGAAAGCGGAAAGTAAATTATTTGCCGATATATGACAATTTACTCAAAGAATAGGAACTCAAGTACTTTCGATAAAGCAGGTAAAACACCAATCGGACGAAAATCACAGCGAGAATACGTACGTTTATTCTTGGCGACAGGGCAAACAGTGGCAACCTTCCAAAGGGTTGGGAAACTTTACATGATGATGGTGTAGTTGATAATATGAGTCAGAGGTCTTAATAAAGGGTGTTTTTTTATAGAGGTATAGAACTTTAAGTTGCAAAAAAACAACGATGGATTATTCGATTGACATGAATTTTATTTATCCGAAAGATAATCTTGTGGCATTACATTTTAAATATGATTTCTGGCATATGACCGCCACGGCTGGCGCGGATGTAGTCCAATCTGGAAGTCCAATTTTCGATGACTTTTTCCAACATTTGTGGCCGTATATCGGCAATAACACGGCGAATGTTGTCTTCCAAATGGTCAAGCGTTTGTGGCTTATCCGCATAGACCAATGACTTTACATAGCCCCACAGAAAGTAGTCTAGCGGTGTTAAATCACAAGATCTTGGAGGCCAATTCACAGGTCCAAAACGTGAAATTAGGCGGTCACCAAACGTGTCTTTCAATAAATCTATTGTGGCACGAGCTGTGTGACATGTTGCGGCGTCTTGTTGAAACCACATCTCCTGGACATCATGGTTATTCAATTCAGGAATGAAAAAGTTAGTAATCATGGCTCTATGCCGATCACCATTGACTGTAACGTTCTGGCCACCATCGTTTTTGAAAAAGTACGGACAAATGATTCCACCAGCCCATAAAGCGCACCAAACAGTCAGTTTTTCTGGATGTAACGGTGTTTCAACATACACTTGAGGATTACCTTCACTCCAAATGCGGCAGTTTTGTTTGTTGACGTAGCCATTCAACCAGAAGTGCGCTTCATCGATAAACAAAATTCGCTTATGAAAATCGGGAACAACGGTAATCTCGTTTTGGGCCCATTCGACGAATCTACGCCTTACTTGATGATCGTTTGGCTTCAATTCTTGCACCAGTTGGATTTTGTAAGCACGCAAACCAAGATCCTTCCGCAAAATCTTCCATTAAGTGGATGGACACAGTTCCAATTCCTGTGCTCGATGGCGGATGGACTCATCCGGGTCTTCCTCAATGCTACGCTCTACAGCAGCAATAGCTTCTTCTACGCACCGTATGGCGTCTCTGGGGATGCTAGTTATCAACAAGAGTAAACGTGGTGCGAAAACGTTCCATGGTTAATCGAATTAACTGCTCTGATGGATGATTTTGTCGACGATAAAATGGACGTAGTGCGCGATACGTTTTCCGCACAGAACCATTATTTTCGAAATAAAATTGCACTATTTGCAAGCGTTGTTCAGGCGTGAGTCTATTCATGATGAATTGCCAAACCGAACTGAGAATAAATCACTTGACAGCTGTTAAATCGGTCGCCATCTTGAAAAGTAATGCCAACTTAAAGTTCTATACCTCAATAAAAAAACACCCTTTATATGCACAAGGCATAGCTAGCTTTATGAATCGACTGTATTAGATTTTATTTTGAGTATGCATCTACATATATATAAGCATATTCCGTTACAGTTGAAAATTCAGACGGTACGCCCAAACATGCAGCCGAGGCAGATGGAACAAATTGGGACAAATCACTATTTGACACAGCGCAAGAAGTAAACGCATAATTCGGACTGTCAATATTTAACATACATTCAGCAGTGGCTTGCTTCTTACCTAGTGAAACGAGTCTCTACTGGCTTTTAAACTATTTTGCGTTCAAAAGCTACATATAATCTTTTGTTTGTCCTTGGATAGCTTCCCTGACTTTGGTGGTAAACCAAGGGCAAGGCTTGCCATAGAACAGGGGAAAGCAAAATAAAATAAAATAAATTGAAAAAAGAAAAATTTAATTAAAATTAAACAAATGGAAGTAATTTTTAAAAATTAAATAAAAATAAGATAATTAAAATTTAACAAAATATAATAAAATGAAATAAAATTTAATACAAAAAAAAATTAATAAAAAAAGAATAAAAATAAATTATTGAAAAATATTTTTCTGTAAATAAAAAAGGTAAAAAAACATTTTTTTTTTTTGTAAATTGACAAATCGTGGAACAACTTATTTGATTGGTAAGTTTGATTAAAGATTTTGTACAGCTTTCGTAGAGATAGACTAACCAAAATGAGAAAGATATGAACAGAATGACTGAGCTGAGCTGATTTAGCTTTGTCCGCATGTCCGTCTGTTTGAACGCCTACTTGTCGCAAAGTTTTGAGATATTTGAACGAAACTTAGTATGCCGGTGTATTTTTTCAATGCAATAAACCGGCTAGATCGATCGATTTGTTTAGATGTGAGGCTTTGGATCATAAATATTTCAATAAAGCATCTAGGGACCTGAAAATAGGTATTCTACACACAGCCAATAAATTAATTGATTCTGATAATATTCGAAATCGAACGATTATATCATACAGCCCCATACAAACGATTTGTTCAGAAATCATCTAATTCACGCCCTGATTTTCTAAACACGAATATTCTAAAAAAATATTTACACTGAAAATCGTCGAAATCGGAGACTATAACTTATAGTTTCATATAACCAATTCGTTAGATTTTGGATAAGTAATTCGTGAAAAAAGCACGTAAATTCAAATAAATAGTATTGATACGGAAAACGTCAAACTTGAATCTTGCATTTTGCAATAAGGAGACAGCACTCTTTGATTTTTTTCTTTTTTTTTAATTTAATGGTGATTTTATTTTCTACTATTCTCTCACTAAATATAGCAAAAAGAAACTCCAAAACACATAACAGATAATTCCATAAAATTTCAGTAAGGCATTTTTCATGTTTCAATACACTTTTGCATCAAATAGCATGTAAGAATGCCTTATGTGAGTAAAAACTGTCAGCTACAAGGCAACATGAGTTTGATTTTTAGCCAAGATTTCTCACATCGCGAAATAAAAAAACGAAAAGCAGAAACGGAAACATGTAACCTGCTATTTCAACTTTTAACACCTGAGTCCATTTATACAAAGAGCACAAATCAATGAAGCAGAGAAAAACTAACAAAAGAAACATGAGTGAAAAGAAATGAAACGACAGCTGGAAACCAATACCGAAAAGTATTGATATATGAACAGATGTGAAGGCATAAAAATATATATAAATATATCTACAATATCGACAGGCTTTTAAGCGGCTTACAAGAGGTTGACGTTCGTGGTGTTTTCATAACAGCACTGCTCACCGATTCCCGCCCCTAAGATATTATTACGTTTATTATGAACTCAAAACCTGAGCTTGTAATATGTACAATATATATTTTTCCTTTTCGCGACTACCAACATACACACTTACATATACTTTCCTTACGGCATGTGTGCGTAAGCTCAGAAATTTGGGAAATTTCATGCAAAGAAAGAAAAAAATATTGTATCTCCTCGCTTTAATTTCCGCTAAGCAAGAACCTTATGCCTTAAGGGCTTGGCTAAAAAAAAAGAGGGTGCTGTAAGAGCAGTAGGAAATTAGGAATATCAAAAATCGAATGTACTGTATTAAAGGGAGAAAGGAAACAAAACTAAGGAAGTACGGAATGAAAAGAAAAAAAATATAATTTTTTTCTTCAAGTACTACGAGTAAAACAGAGACTTTATTGAATGTTCTCGAGCGCGTGAAAGGCAAATAATCTTATTTATCTTTCTTTTTTACAAATATAAAACGCGCAGAATTGACTGTGTTGGAACAGAGGATGATAAAGTTATTCATTTGAAGTTTTTAGTGAAAAATTAAAGGCATTCAAGGTGTTAGAGCTTTTTTGTACGGCAGTTTAAAATAAATGCGACACTTGAGAAGTAAATATATGCCTCCTATATATCCGTATTAATGCAGTTAGAATGAAGAAAAAACTTAAGAAAATTTAATTTAAATGTCAGTAATTTCATACTTCTGCTAGGTGCACTACAAGACAAAGCTAAAGCAACGAATATTGTGTACGAAGTAAACAAATATCAATATTTTTCGCTATGTAGCAATTATAATTTAATTAATTTAATTTTTATAAACCACACTGTGTATGCCCACAATAACACTGAGATGTTGTACGTATAAATAAATATAAAAATTTAAGAGCTTCACAAACCACACTTAGACACTTCTTAGTGAAAACTCAAAATTTATAGCATACATTTATGCGCACTAAAACGCAAACATTGTGGTTATAATACAGCATATATCAGTTTGTTGAAACCGTAATAAAAAGTTATTTTCTTATACTTTTATTGTGCTATTCATGTGAAGCAATTTCAATTTGTAAACAAAAAAATCATAAATTTTTCTTTTTTAGAATTATGCCCTTTTGAGTTTATAGCATTTGCTCGATCTGTGCTAAACACATTTGTTGTATAATCTTCCTACGTGCCACTGCTTTTCACTTCAATACTCGCTCCAAAACTTGCTTTTAATCCACCCACATCTTATACAGAACATTCTAACCTCCTACTTGTACTTTGTTTGCGCGCGAAAATTAGTTTACTTTGCAATGTGTAGCAATCGTAAAATTTCGAAAATTTATTTTACCAACAAATTCGTTTCGTTATTTTATGCATAATCTACGCTTGAGTTTCTTGTATATATGTATGTATTTATATGCTTATTACATATATGTACGTCTAGATTGTAGTTGTTTTTAAAACCCGCTAATCGGTGTTGAGCCTCGAGAGTTATATGTTTATTATGTGACACACATACTTACTTACGTCTGTAAACATAATAAAGTTGATGTACATTTTGTTTATATGTAATGTGGTAATTTCACTTGACGGTCTAATATATGTTTGCCAATATTCCGGGTTTAGCAACATATTTAGCCAAGAAGAAAAAACTCGGAACACTTAAAATAAGAAAAATAATCAGCAAAATTTTAAAATTATGGCACCAAAACCCAAATTACAAAAAACGAAAAATTAAGTAACGCCTTTGTGCTGACAAAGTTGAACAATAAACTGACTGAAATACAACAATAAATATGAAATCAAATATACTCAATAAACAAAACCAAAAAAAAAAAAAATGAACAAAAAGATAATCTGAAAAAATTGAGCAAAAAATTCATTGCTGTTTCAACGTGAGCGGCAACAATGCAACAAATTGAAATATTAATAACAAATAATAAGCAAAAAATTGAGTTTAAGTGATTGAGAAAAGCCTTTTCGAAAATATTCAGTCAATATTAAAGTACTATGGCAGATTATTTACAGGAATAAAAATAATTTCACACCATTTAATTGCATTTTAATCCATTTCGTGCATACTCTAGTGCACTGCTAATACGTGTCCGCGACTTTTCTTGCACGTGTTTTTTTTTTAACATTCCACCTGATTCTTGCTCCCATTTTGACTCTGTTGACCCCATGACATAACGCTGTCAACCGACCAGTCAAGCGGTTGTGCACATTTTGGGGGAGCACACACCGAAAGCAATACCCAACATCACATATGAGTAGCACTTGTCTACTCAGTTGGCGGGAAATGCAAATTTTGATCGCAATCAAAACCAGCTGGAAACTTCTTTGCATTACATGTTAAGAAAAAGCGAAGTTGGAACAAAATAAAACGAAAAAAAATTAATAATTATATTCAAATAAAATATTTAAAAAATTAAATATAACTAAAAACATAATACACTATAAAATAAAATCAATTATATTAAATTAAATTAAATAAAGGACGATAAAATAAATTTAATAAATAAATTGAAGAAAATGAAAAATATTTAAATATAAAATAAAAACGAAAAACAAACAAAAAGTATAATACTTTAATTTAATTTATTAATTAAATTAATTTATTTATTTATTAAAATTAATTAAATTTAAATAAAATAATATAACATAAAAAATAAAAGTAAATTAATATAAAGCTAAATTAAATTAAACAAAATTAAATTAAATAAACTAAAATAACATAATAAAAAAATTTAAAATGCCTAAAATAAAAAAAATAAAAAATAAATAAATGAAAAAAAAATCAAAAATAACGTTAAATAAATTAAAATAAAATAAAGAAATAAAACAATTATAATAAGCTAAAGCAAAATAAAGAAATAAAATAAAAATAAAGAAATTAAAATAGAGTTAAACAAAGTAAAATAAAAAAGTAAGATGAAAATAAATTAAATCATATTAAATAATAATAAAAATTAAAAAAATATAAAAATAAATATAACAATAAAATAAAATAAATCAACAAAAAATAAAATAAAATAAAATAATGTAAAATAAAAGTAGATTACATTAAACAAAATAAAAACAATTTATAATGAAATTAAATAAAATAAGATAAAACAAAATAAAATATAATAAATTAAAATAAAAAGAAATATTTATAAAAAAATATAATTTTTTTTATTTTTACTCTTATTCAACTATATTTTAACTACTTCCTAAAGATTAATAATCTAATTTAGTAAGATGGAATTCACGCATGCATTGTAGATGGTTGTGATCAATTGAATTTTCCTAATGGATGTAGGTATATACATATCTACATAAATCAGTATTTACATACATATACATAAATACAGATATCACTAGCCGACTAAAGTACCGCAAACTCGCTCAAGAGCAACGATTTGCGGTTTGCTTGATACAAAGCGTTGAATGAAATAAAAATAAATAAAATTACAAACAGAATAAAAACAGAATAAGTTAGTAAGTAAATCGAGTGCAATACGTCAAGTGGTTTGTGGCGCGCCAGCCACTAGCAGTACATGCATACATCTGTTCATAGTATGTCGCACGCTTGAAACACCGATTCCCGCTTTGCCCCACCCCATCCTTCTCCGGTCTTGTCAACGCTTTAAAGCATTTAGTGATTGCAGTGGCGGCAACTGAAAATACTCGACTTCTCCTCGCTGCCCGTTTCACACTCATTATCGCTACCCTGCGCCAAACTTTACGCAATGCCGCGCTATACATTTTCTTCCTGCTGCTCATCCGCCGTCTTTCAGCTCTTCACCAACAACACTTTATCATTTCTGTTTGCATATCTCTCACTTCCACACGACAGCGTTAAGGTGGCGCCTCATTCTTCATTGGCATTTCTGTTAGTTTTATTTGAATTTTCCTTTTTGTAATGATTTCTACTTACATACAGTATAAAGTTTTAGTTAATTTTTTTTTTCACTTTTGCATTGAATGCCAGCCACAGCAAGCAATAAAAGTAATAAAAGCTATGAAAAAATTGAACCAAAGCCAGAATGGTATGAATTAAAAGAAATGCAAATAACGGAATGCAAAGCAGCATTTATTATTTTCAATTTCTTTTTTTTACCTTTTTTCTTCACACAATAAAATATTTTTGTTCAATGTTCAATGTTGTGTATGTATGTATTAATATGTGTACAAGTGTGTAGGTGTAGCGCAGAAAGACAGCAGTTTGCAGTTGCAGCATATTTTACATTTCCACGTGTATGTAAGTATGTGTTCTCGGCAAAAGTGGAGCAGGTCATATGGAAATTTATTTTCCATTTTATTTTGCATTATTTTCCAAACCTTTAACATCTTAATCTCGCCATACCACGGTACGAACATATTTAAGTATATATATATATATAGATATGTATATGTTTATTTAATTCAATTTTATTACTTTTTACCACCACTCTCTTCACTTTCTTCACTCTCCCAACCCCAACTCTTGGGAAATGTAAAAATTCTTTGCCACTAGCTTTGTTGAACTTCATTTTGAAAGGTACAGTGCTCAGTAATTGGACAAAATTAAAGCAAATAAATTTTATATTTACCATCATTAGTAAAGCATAAAAATATTAAAAGTTAAAAAGAGTTTTGTAAATCAATGTTGCTTTAAAAAGCAAGAGATAATTAAATGTTATATTTACCGTTAGTATTAATACCTTGCTGTGATGTGATTGCGATTCTTACCTAAAAGAGAAAGAAAAGATGTCGGACGGTTAAAATGGCATTTAAAATATTAAAATGAAAAGAATCTTATAACAAAAGCATATAAGCATTTGATATATATACATAGATGACCCGGCCGATTATATGTAGTTTGTTGTCTTATAGTTGTACTTGTAAAGTAGGTGCTAAGTAAGTAATGATGAACATTAAGTTTCAAACTTAAATTTCATGTTAAAAAAAGCAGTAGTAAACACAAAGCTTATGTATGTATCAAATTTCATATGAATCGAACCAAAAATAGGTTTTTTTGGAAAAAAAATCGATTCCTAATTCCTTTCCCAGAAGTTGCTAACCGTTTAAACCTTTAAAAATTAGCCACATCGTACCAGCCATTCTCGAATTTCAGCGAGAAAAACATGAACAACAACCTATTTTTCCATAAAAGTACAATATGAATTAATAAAATAAAAATAAAAAATAAAATAAAACAAAAGTAAAAAAACAATTAATTTGCATGCAAAAAATAGAGTTAAAAAATGCGATTATGAAGAAAGAGCTTCAGAAAATAACCAAAAATAAAATATATTTAAATAAAATAATATAAATAACTTAAAAAAAAATAAATTCACTTAAAACAAAATAAAATATAATGAAATAAATTAAAACAAAATAAGATAAGTGAAAATAAGTACAAAAATATAATTAAATTAAATTAAAAAAAATTAATTAAATAAAATTAAAAAATTTAATTTAATTAAATACAAAAATTAAATAAAATTAGCTAATAATAATTAATTAAATTCAACTAAATAAAAAAGGTTAAATTAAATTAAAATAAACAAATTAAATTAAATTAAATTAAATTAAATTAATTAAATGGTAAGATTGGTGGCCGCGATAGCTGAGGCCAGGGTTCGAGCCCAGGTTCGACCAACATCCAAAATTATAGAAAATACATTTTTATAATATCGATCGCCCCTCGGCTGGGAATATCAAGCACTCCGAGTGTATTTTTGACATGAAATAAAGAGCTCCTCTTAAATAAAAATCCATCACCCGTTCGGAGGCGCCTTAGAATAAATTGTAGGTCCCTTCATTTGTTGGTAAATACATCAAAATACAAAACCAAAAATTGAAGAAGGAACTCGGCCAAAAATCATTTCAGCGGTTACAAAGCATCAATAAAAAAATAAAAATAATATAAAATAAAGCAAACTAAAATATATAAATAAGAAAATAAAAAAAATTAAATGAGAAGAGAATTGGATTAAATTAAAATAAACTGCTTGAATCAAATAAAAGAAAATAAAAAAATTAAATATAATAAAAAAGGGTAATGAAATAAAATAAATTAATATAAAACAAAACCAAATAATATAGAACAAAAAATATGTTAAGTTGAGAAAATAATATAAAGGCATATTAAATTAAAATATACTAAAAAAAATGAAATGAAAAATGAAATAAAATGAAATGAAATATAACAAAATAAAATAAAATATAAATTATATAAACTTATATTAAGTTAAATAATTAAATTAAATTAGATAAGGTAAAATGAAATAACTAGATCAATTTAATTTAATTAAATAAAATAAAATGGCATATGATAAAATAAAATATAAAATAATATAATATAAAGAATAATAAATAAAAATTAAAATTCATAAAATTATGTATAATAAAATAAATTAAATCATAAAAAAAATTAAATGAATTAAATTTAATAACTACAAAATTTAAAAATGTTTGGTTTAGTTTACAATTATGACTTCGTTAAAAAAAAAAACATTTTTTTTTTTTTTGTAATTTCAATACAGAATGATTTTGATTGTATTACTGTTAAATGCACCTTGATCTAATTACACACAATACCCGATGCATAATTGCAAATATATAAAAACACATTACCATGCATACATATGTATTGCAAATGGCCATGTGGCATAAACAGATTCCATTGTACGCAAATATCCTTAACAGCTAACACTTATTAGTAGTACTTGACTTTGCAGCGACAGAGAGCGTGTGTATGCCAGCTGTAAATATTGCAGTAATTTATAAATATTTTCATTGTTATATGCACTAATGCAGTTTAGACAACAACAAGGAAAACAAAAGGAAAAAAGGAAAGAAGAAAAAAACAACTACAAAAATATATTTTAACAACTATTCAACGAGTTGAAAGGAAATAGGAGAACAGAACACTGTGGGAGGAAAGAGGCGTGTAAAATGTTTACCGTTAACATTTGCATATGTATATGTAAATATATATGCGCATTATAGCAACTAGTAGAATTTTGTAAAGGAATTATACATATTTTGCATTAAGCGCACGACAATAAAAGCACTTACGTACATGGGAAAAAACCATTTCTACGCAGCGAAGCAAGCTTGGGTTTAAAGGGGAAAAAGTACAACAAAAACAAAGATGGAGAAACGCAAAGGAATGCAAAAGTTATAAGAAATAAAGAGATTTTTTAATAAATGCTGGAAAAGTGTTGTTAGCTTTATGCATGCAAGTATTTTTAACACACGAAATATCAATTCACCGACTATGCATTAGTTTCATACTAGTGAAATGAAATAAAATAACCTGCAGCGAGACTCGGATCTCGAAGCGACAACCTCATACCCACTCGGCAGCCGTGAAGTGATTGATGTACTTTAACTCCATACAAAATCAGGAGGTTTGGACCAGGTTTTAATATTTTTAAGCAAGATTAGGCAATTTGAAATATTTTTCATCAATGAAATCACATAATTGGTTTACAAGTTTCGTTCAGATTTTCTGCCGTTTTTTCTACCATTTCTTAATATTTTCAATTTCACCTCTGTTTAGTTTTTATCTGAAATACATTTTATATATTTTTTGTGTTTCTGTTTTACAAAAATTAGCCTGCAGTTATTTCTTCAAAAGAATTTCATTAAATTTTAATATTTTTTTTATACTTTTCATTTCATTCAAAGTTTTGTTGTTTCTTATTTTATTTCGAGCATCTGCTACCTGCGCGAGAGCTGAGAGTAAAACTAAAGAGCAATCAAATATTAATTTAATTGGCATTTGTGGCCGAACTTTGTTTACTTTGTTGCATTTATGGCTTGGCTTGTTGGTTTTCCTCCTCCTCCTCCTCCTCCTCCTCCTTCTTCTTCTTCTTCTTTTTCAATTTATTTCATTTCAAATATTACTGGAATTTAGTTGCAGTTATGCCAAAGTACTTTGTACGCTTAACTGGAATTGTGGTTATGTTTATTTGTTTCGATTTTTTACTTTTTGTCCACTCGAGCTATTTTTTGTTGTGTGAATAAAACTGAAGATTCGAAAAAAGTAAAAGTTTTAAATTAATTTATACAAATATACAAACTAGTTGAGAGGAATTAGCAGTTTCCAAGGTAACTACGAAATGCTTTTATGCTGAAATTTTGTTCGTAAATAAGCAATTCTTAGAAAAGCAAAATTTCTGTTAAGTGAAAAGTCAGAATAAGTAGATAAGTAGAGGAGTTGGAGGTCAATTTTTCTATTATGAAAAATTTTATAGTTTTCGAAAGCTTCTACTGAATTCCCAACTCTTGCAGCACAAAATTATTATGATGTAACCTCGATTTTGGAAAATTCCGACTCAAAATTAAAAAAAAAATATGTATAAGGTAATTAATCTTAATCTCAAATTTACAGCATAAAAGACCTCGAAAACTTTCTATTTCGAAAACTCTCTTTGACAACTTCCATTTTAAAACTTGGAAATTTTAATTTGGAAATTCGCACTTAATTTTGATATTTATAAGTATTAAAATTACAAATTCGCAAGTCGGAACTGAAATTGTGAATATATGAGCAAAACAAATCAGAAAATGTCACAACTCGAAATTTTCATGAAAATTTTTTTTTTTTTTTTTTATAAAACAGTTCACAGAACGCATTTTTAATAACAATTATGTAAAATTCTTTTGTCTTTCTTAGCTCGAAAAATACGTTTTTTGGCCTCTCTCTACCAAAACTTTAGCTCCAAGTTCTCAATTTTCTGACTATGAACTTCAAACTTTTATGTTCAAAAATCTGGCAAAAAATTGTCATTCTTAAAATTTTTTATTTGACATTTTCCTATTTTGGAATAAGTTTGGAATTTAGAAAATATATAATTGCAATACGCAATTCGGAAATTGTGATACTGAAAACTTGAATGCCTGTTATTTTAAGTTTTAAAAAGTCAGAACTTATATATTAATTCCGAAAGTTCTGGCAAACACTTTGAATTTCGATAAATCAACTTTTAATATCAAAATATTTTTATTTAATATTGGAAAATTAGAATGTTTAATTTTCAACTCCGAAAGTTCGAACATAAAATTTTCAACACTTAAAATTCGAACATGAAATGTTCAACTCCAATAATTCGGACATAAAATTTCAAAAAAAAATATAATTGGCCAACTCCTGAAGCGATTTTCGGGTATATGAGCATGAATTTTCAAATTATACATAGAAGAACTATAAACTTTGAATATTATTATGCGAAAATTTGTCTTCAAAAAAATTTATATTTTTTTGAACCAAAATAAAAAAAAACATTTTTAAATCCTGATGGTTTGAACTAAAAATTTGGAGTTTCGAAAATTGTTACTTATGATTTTAATTATCGTAAACTCTATATTTTGAATTACGAAAATTATAACCTTTAGTAATTGAGAGCCGAAGTTTGAACTTAAATTTTATTTATTTGTTTTGCGAATTTACATAAGCTATTTTCAATACGAAAAATTGAACATAAAAGTAAACTTAGGAATTACAAATACGTGCACTTAATTAATAGATAGATAGATATATAGATAGATAGGGAGTAGGAAGTCCACATAAACCATAGATCTATTGTGCCCTCTTATCCTTATCACATAAAATCGCTCAGACTTTTGTCCCTCAGGGACCCTAGTAGACATGAGCGCCCAGGTTACTCTACTCTGCTTCTGGTAGTAAATTAATGTGCCTGCAGTGCTCTGTAAACAATCCTGTGAGTATTCTTGAGTTATTTTTCTTAATTAAGATAAGTTCTTTGAATCCCCTATCCATTTATAGTTTGGATTGTTTAATATCGTCACTTCGAAAACCATGAGTGCTATTTTATTATGTAAGGACCTATGGGTATGAAGTGTTCTGTACTTATAGAAGTGGCTGATGCTGTTTCAGCTGACAAGTTCATCAGCTGTTTCCTCCCCTCCTATTTCTTTGTATTTTGGCAATAAAGTCGAATTTGATTATGTTCTAACACCTCATTTAGTTCTTTGAAATATTCTCGTAACATGAAAGATTTAATTTGCAGTCTTCGACCTATCTGTGTATGTAACACGCTTATGAGTGTCTCTTAATCTCTTTGGCTATAATGGATTGGTCCTTTGATATCCCCCGCACTATGCTGAAGTTGAGGTATTGCATCACTATTAAAATTGCCCACTTTCATAGTCTCTGCTGCCTTTTGAAATGAGAGTACCTTCCTCTTTCCCGTACCATCCCTCACCATAAATAATAGTGTTTCTTGTATGATAACTCTATTACTTTATGTAGAGGTATGAGGTCAAGTAGGCGTTCAAACGCCGCTGTAGGGTACGTTCTCATGCAGCCTGTAATGTAGACCCATGCTAGTGTTTGAAGTTTTGTTAGCGTGGTCCTGGCTGAGTGTAATGTTACCCTTCTTCACCAGGCTATTGCCGAAATATGTGGTATTTGGTTTTAATATCATGGAATACATAAAGTACACTAACTTTTTATCTACTTGGCGCCAGTAGAAGAAATATCAAGTGAAACCAGGTCCCTCTCCACTTGATCCTTCCAACAGTGTGGAGATATTCCTCTTCCTATGCTTCCACCAGCGGGCACTCCAACGAAAATTTTTAAAACTTATGTACTCGCATCAATTCGGACAACATGACCCAGCCGCTGTCTCTTGATTCGCCGAACTGTGTCAATGTCGTGTACGTGTTCTCAAGAGTGATTCTGACTTCGATACTGTTGCTAATACTGGTCCCCAGATATACAAAATTATCTACGACTTTGAAGTTATGACTGTCAACAATGACGTGGGAGCCGAGGTGTCAATTCGTTGACTGTTTGTTTAATGACAGGAGATATTTCGTCTTGTCCTCGTTCACAGCGAGACCCATTCACCTCGCTTATTTGTCTAAAATGGGGAAACAGAACATAAAGAATAAAGAGTCACGTTTCTGAAACTCGTTTGGTATGGAGCGGCTCGGAGACGGCCTTCAAAATTTTTACGGCGCTTCTGGTATACTTTAAGGTCAGTTTACAAATCCGTACGAGTTTTGCAGTGATATCGACTTCAGAAGGCAACTTTCAAACCGATTAAAAGGTGGTGTGGGTGTGTATCGATTCTTTTCTCTCGGGTCTTCTCCAAGATTTGTTGTATGGTGAATATCTAGTCAATGGTGGATTTCCCAGTTCTAATGTTCTAATATGTGATCCAAGCAGTACGTTGACAGTCGGCTTTAATCTTCTCCCTTTCTGTGGATTGGGCGGAGCACACTTAGGTTTCATTCGTCGGACATTCCTTCGCACGACCATATTCTGCAAAGAAGTTGATGCATGCACCTTGTCAGTTCTTCGCTCCTTTATTATTTTTTATGAGGGAAATCGTTATTCGAACCTCATCATAGTTGGGAGATGGATCGTCTTTACCATCGCCATCGATTGGAGTTTCGGGTTCGTCATCTCCGATTGCTTCACTTTCACTGCCATTCAGCAGGCTTTACAAATATTCCCTTCATGCACTAAGTATACACGCGCGTCTGTCACCAGATTACCTCCCTGATGATGAGCTAGTTCCGATCTTGAAACTTCTGTAAGTCGCCGCATCTTTTCATAGAATATTCGAGCATTACCCTTGTCGGGCAGCTTCTCAAGCTCTTCATTTTCACGCATTTTGGACTCTTTCTTCGTTTGTCTGCAAATGCGTCTCGCTTCTCTCTATCTATCTTCTCCTATCGCACCCCGCACGTGTTGCTTTCTCTCCGTTGCTGTTCGGCATTTCTCATCGTACCAGCTCTGTTTCTGACACTTTTGAAAACCCGGCGGTACTTGGGGAGTTAGCTGCCTTATAACGAGTTTCTGATGAGTGCTCTCAGGGAGCAAATGTGCAAGCCGAGTAGAAACCCTGTTTGCTGTCTGCTGTTAATGCAGCTTATTGGATGGAGTCTCTCTCCTACAACAAACAACAACACAAAATTTGCGCACCTTTAAATAACAGGTGATGTCAGCCTTTAGTCTTACAAGGACATAAACCAGCTGGGTAGGAGCATCTTCCTAATTAAGGGGCCGGACAATCCTGGTCATCAAAAGGGGGTATCTTATCCGAAGATTTGTTTTTTTTTTATTTAGGCTGGATTTTCATGTAGTGGATCCCGAACCCTACACACAACCGCGGGTGATTTTCCTTCTCACTTAAGCTTGCCTCCAAACGGACGTTTGTTGTCTTCCTAGAGGATACTTGGTCAGAGACCGGAAGTAGTGAGCTTCTTGATCCATATGTAAAGGAATCGTCCTCTCACTTGAGGATATTATTTGGTCTTCTTTCTTAACTAATACAAATTCAAATTTTCTTTAAATTCACATATTGAATTTCGATTTTAATCAGCATTATTAGCGAGAATCTCTAGAGTGCTTTAGAGCCCAAATTGGCATGGGAACCTTAATGTGAAGCCAATTATTACTGATAAAGCATATCAACAACAACAACAACAACAACAACACCAGACGCAGCAGCAGCAACAACAACAGCAGCAGCAAACCTCGACCACAGATTTTTTATTTGTTGTTGTTGTTTTGCTTACATACTTGATTAATGAGGCTGCTGTGGTCACGTAGCAATAAGTGAAAATGCATATGGACCAGCTAATGAGGTTGACAGGCGTATACAAAAAAATGCAATAAGAAAAAAATAAACAATTTAATATTGTTGTTGTGCTGTTGCTACAACAATTGACACTCGCAATTATGTCACGCTCTCGGTATCAAAAGCTATTTGTTAATACCGCTTCACTATGGAAATAAACGTACATACAGACAAATCTATGTGTTCATAATTGGTAAATATGTACAGAAGGATATTCGCTCTAAAGGGCTTTAAAACCGCAAAAACAACCAACTGTCCAATTAAGTCGCCATGAGTGTGGTTGTAGCCGACAGGCAATGGTGGCAAACATGCTTGCAGCAACATAAGAGCGAGGGGGAGAGAGATAGTGGGAAAAACTAAGGAAATGTGCAACGCAGTTACGCACTTTTTTGCACAATTCAATGGCAGTTTGCGTCGATAGTTTCAGAGCTAGACGAGCATGCACGTTACGCGGAACATGGGACATGGATTACACATACAAACTGTGGACTGTGAACTTTACTGATCACCTGAACGCGTTCATTTCATGTCATCTGAAGGATATGGAAGGGTTAATATATACTACTATATTATATATACATACATACATATATATAGTTGTCATGGGGAAAAGAAGGCACGACAACCTCATTCTATGACTTTTTTCGAAATTATTTAGGAGTAAATTTAAGAAGTTCTGAAATGCTATTGGAATTTCTAACACAATGCCAACCAATGAAATTCTCTCATTCCGACAACTGAATTCGTGGTTTCCGTAATACTCTGCTCACCGAATTCTTCATTGTTATAATAGGCGTTTTCTTTTTGCACCCGACCTGCAAAAGAACGCCCAGCTGGCTTATTATCAACTTGCTTATAACTTTCATTAAAGTAAACCATACTGATGTTAGCGGGCAAAATATAAAAAAATTTGTTCGTGAAAAAAAAGAAAAGCAAAGCAAAACTAATAATTTCGAAAAATCGTTGTTAAATAAATGTACGAGTCTTTAGTTTATGTTAAATTAACTCAATTTGTGTTGTTAATTTCTAAGATATTCGATAACCTACCTAATGTTCTTCTGAAGGTCAGATGGAAAAGAAATCGCCTAAGGAGAAATCAATTTAATTTTGCATGTTGGGACTATTCCATCATGGCAGAGTAAAAGTCACGTTACGGGAATTAATACGGTTTGTTAATTTCCGTGAGAGAGAGCAGATGCACATCAGCTTTAATTATTCGCGAGTTAAATCTCGGATTTGTTCACAATTTTCCCAAAGTTTGAAGGAGTAAAGGAGCAAAGATTTCAGAAAGAGTATACAACTGCTTCTAATCGCTTAATACTCTCGTGCTTTTGAAATTGTTATCAAGTTTTATTAAGTTTTCTAAAAACATTTTTCTTTTCTAACTCACTGTATGCAATAAGTTAGTTTCTGGCACCAAATATTAGCTGAGAGTTTGGCTTCTAAACCACGAAAGGAACAACCACAAGCGCGACGACTCTCCGAGTAGAGGAGCGGCAAGCGGAATGTCAAAATAAAATTGTAATTTTTTTCTCACTACTACACTTTTACGGAATTGCTCTTGATGTTGTTGTTTTTATTTTACAGTGCCACTAACGAGCTCATCCACCCAGTTACAGTTGTAGAATGATACACTATCCTCGGCGTATTTCTGCATTTCTGCCAGCAACTTCCGCCAGCTGGTTCATTTTGGCGCCCCCACTCACAAACCACACATTCGAAACACCAAACGCATCTGTCACATGTCACATACATTCATCTGTTGTACTTAATGATTTAGGCCTAATTCACATGGTCACAACATGCAGCCCTAGTCAGCTGTGGCTAATAAGTGCGAAATGCACAAACCAAAGTTTACTGTAAATATTTGTGATGCTCTCGCGATATGATATAAGCAATCTCTGCATTACCACCATAATCGACAGTGCTTCAATTGAGTAGGAGTGGCAATAAACAATATCAATGGGAAAAATGGAAAGAGAGTATGAAAGAGCATCAGCAGGAGAGCTGGGAACACGGAAGTGATAGTCATAAACTAGAGAATATATGATGTATGTATTTGTTTATTTCAAAAGAAATGAAAAGACCACGGTGAACCACGTGGGGGGAGGGGGGTTTTGGCCTAAGCTACGTGGTTTTCTATATCAATATATTTTTGCCGCGGTTAAAAAAAATCAGCGCAGTTTTCATAAATCCTCTATCACAAATGCAACAAAAAATATTTTTGCGCCACAGGAGCTCGTTTTTAATCCTCATTCAGTTTTTTGAATTTTGAGAAAAAAATAGTATACGTGCTATGGGACAGGCGTTTGCGCCTCATATGGAATTTACCATACCTCGGTTTCGCCTAAGAGTTGCTAACTTCATATACTTGGCCCGCAACGCTCATTTCCGCACCCGATGCACAATATACTATTGTAATACTGGAAACACATTTCTATTCAGCTTCATTATTTATTGAATTTTAGATTGTCAAATGTGCTAATAGAGATTGCTGTGGAGATTGGAGGAGCAACTTAAAAGATCTTCTTCCAATTAATAAATGTTCCCTGCCACCTCCGTTTCCAATACGCAGAACAGATGATGGTAAACTGGTAATTCCTTCCCCGGAAGACGCTAAAGAAAAAGACATGTTCTGTGATCTTTTTCTGAGATAAGCTATAGATATAAAGCCAACGACTGCAAGCGACAGGCCTGCCGGTTCATATTGTTTATTGGTTTATATTGTTATAATTATCTGTATATGGTTCATAGATCATTGTTTTGTATACTAGGAAGAACCTGTGATTGTTGCGGTGTATACTATGCATCCAAAAGGCAGAAGGTTTCACACGGCAAAACAGTACACGGTCAAACCATAGATGGTAAAAAATGTCATGCAAAATCAATGCTGAAACGTCGGGTTCGGGTAAAAACTACGATAGACCACGTGGGGGGAGGGGGGAGGGTCCGAAAGTGGCCAAAATCAGGCTACGTAGTTTATGGACAGTACCTAGTTGCCCAAAGAAATATGGATGTAGATATCGCAATAACCCATTATATTCTGCCTTTCAACTTGTTCACCTTTTTCCCTATCAATAAATTCATTTCAGCGCGCGGGTGGTTTAATAAATTAGTGACTTTTTGAATAAAATATATATTTTTCTGCAAATAAGCGTTTTATTTCTCAACATAGTGTTCCTTTAGCTCTATGCATTTAGTCCATCGTCTTTCCTATAGGTGTATCTCTTCCAAATAATAGATTTTCCAGTCCCCTTAAATAGTCGTTGGTTTATTTGATGACCTCTTTATTCGACCCGAATATCTTCCCGTCCAACCATTTCCTCAGTTTTGGAAACAATAAACAGTCGCATAGAAAAAAATCTGTACGATATGCTGGATGAGGCAGCAGTTCGCAGCCCAATTTATGAATTTTTGCAATGGTGACTACACACGCGTGCACCCGTGCATTGATGGAACAACACTATTTTTTCGCACCCTCAGCCACCTGACGCACTTTTATTCTTCCATCGTCCAATATCAGTCCATGAATTTCATCGAGAATTTCTAGCGTGACAACCTCTTTTGGGCTGCTTCCAATATCTGTCAGACCCAAACTGAATTGCCCAACTTGCTCAAAATTTAACAAAAGTCTTTTAAACGATAACATTTGACGGGAGCAGTGTTTTATTTACAGTAGCTGCGCGACAAATTTAAAAAGTCACTGACTTATCAAAAAGCCGTCGTACATTAAAGGACACACACATCCAACACATTTATGTGATTGCATTTGTCCCATTAACATTACCTGAAATGAACTCTCTGCGGCTCAAGTCACAATTAAATGTTTCGCTGTCAATTTAATTGTCAATTTGCCAATAAACTCTCAGTAACGGCGATAAATGAACTCAATGACAATGAACAAAAAGACAAACCTGTGGTTTTGAGTGCTTTCTTTTTTATATAATGATTGCTCCAAGAGAAAGCGAAAGAGTAACAGCAGCAGGCTTGCATGGAATTACCGTCAGAGGGGTTAGGAAATCGAGAGTGTGATTCGAAAGTCTTCTATTCGAGAGCTGAGGTCGAATGCCGCTGCCGCTGTAGCGCCACTAGTTATACAGGCGAGAATGTATGGAAGGAAAGGAAAATGTTAGGAAAACATAATTTGAAGTACAGAGACAAGCTTTTAACAAATCTTTTTTAAATTATGAAAATGTGCATTTACGTGCGTATTGGTCCACAACAAAAGGATAACTCTGTTCGATGAAAACATGTCAAAACTTGACAATATAAAATTCTGAGAAAGGTTCCTCTCACCTTTCTAGATACTCGAACTATTTAGTGCGTTTTATAAAACCCCGGCTGACTGCTTAAACAAGTTCTGAAAGGCAATCGGAAAAAACTTTCAGGGAAGCATTATCGGACCGCACTGGGGGTTGAGCACTGGCAGAGGTAGTGTTCTACCGACTCCTTCTCATCTGCATATGTCCCTGCAGCTGTGCCAGAAGTCATTAGAGCTATCCGCCTACCGTGAGCTACATTGCTCTCCGGTTATTACGGATCTGTCTGGTTACATTGCTGCTGACCGTACGAATGAAGGCCGATATTAGCAGATATTTGTCGAAGAAACGTCGTGTGCAGAATTTACCGTGGTAAAAACTGTTTCCCTTTCAGCTAGCTTGTCGACCTCACAATTTACGGACGTTCCGCGAACAGTCAAAAACTTTCCCCACTTTTAAATTAGTTCTGCCTGAAAGGCGCTGGTTGAGTGGTGAAGAAGTGGCTTGCTCATGTCAATTGCGATTAGGACTAAGCAATTCTACAGTCCACCATTCCGTCGTCGAGCCCTCGTTAAAGAGAGCTATGGATCCTCGATCAAAAACTATTACATTTTTTTCCTTCCTTTCAATCTTCTCTGGGATTTTTGTTGAAAATATATTGCCACAACTGAAATCTGAGCTGGTGTATTCCACCCCTTTCGAGTTTAGTTTAAAGCCTAGTGTTAGGGCGTGTCCTGTACTGCGGTTTATCAATAGTTGATGTGCCGTTACCCTTATGCCGATACTGCTTGCATCAAGTTTACTATACAGGTCTGTAGGGAGAAGATTAAGGGGAGTTTATAGAGCTTTTGTAGGAGTTGAAAGCAACGCCCCAGTAATGAGAATGAAAGCTGTCCACTCAGTTTGCGCCAAAAAGTAATTTTGTCCAGTGGAAGCCCCCAGACTGTGTCAGGTAAAAAAAAAGGAAAAGAAAAAGAAGTGTGAGCTACATGATGTGAACAATGGGACATCCTAACACAATCCCACAAGGAAACAGTTGTTTCGAGAGGCGGAAACCCAGGAGGAGGTACCCTTTCAAAAGTTCATAAAAATCGTTTAAAAAAAATAAATTGGATGGAATGGAGCGCTTCAAGTGCCATGAAAGCAAAGAAATACTAGGAGCGAACTCATAATACAGACTGATTTGAGAAAATTTTGAAATTCCATCAATTCTTTTCTAATGTCAGCTTCCGTAAACCAGTGAATTGATGTGAAGAGAGCTCCATAAACAAATTTCGTTCTAAAGAAACTCAGCGGAAGGGCGGAGAACATAATTGAAATGATAATTATGTTCTCCGCCCTTCCATTAAACACACGACTCAAAAGGCTTCATAAATTACGGACGCAAAGAAAGTAGCATCGACGGATTGCCAAAAGCCGCGATATTGCGATATGTAAAACCAATAAACGCAAACTATGAAATTGCAAACAAGCAAGTAAACAAGAAAAACCCAGAGAACATAAAGCCAAACAAGTAAGTCAACCATACAAGCCGAATCAAGCCAAAGCAAGTCGCGCCGCGATATGCGAGGATCCCGAAATAGCAACCAAACAGCTATATTAAGTTGGTGACTACAACATAAACAACAACTGGAAAAATAATGATATTGATGCTTGTAGCTACTGTCGCTACCATAACTATGGCATATCAGCAAAAATTTGCCCATGAACTCGAATAAGAGCTGCCACGACAAAAGCTCAAGCTAACGGCATTCAAGTCAAATCAGAAGCAGAAAACTTACAAAACCCTGCCAAATATAGAAGCACGCACGCTCTACTGGGACTGCAGATGTAGATGGGTTGGGGTGGTGTTGGGCTACCATGCCAATGGCAGTGGGAAGCAATGTCTGCGGGAAGAATTTATGCCGATATTACATAATTTTTAGCTGGCATGCTTTCACAGCCGAGAGATATGCCATTGAGCAGAGAGATAAAGAGTGTTATGTGTATGTATGGGTGAGTGGGTGTATGTAAACTCGTATTATATACAATTGTTGTTATTGCTGTTGCTAGTATGCTTTGTAGGCTGACTGGTAATGCGCCACAAATCGCTAGGGAATGCAACAGCGGAATGAGAACACACACACGCATGCAAACAAGGGTGGCAGATTCCGCTGTTTGAGGCAACGACGCCTGTCAGCCAAGATAACCCACACACACACATACATATATATATATAATGACTTTATAGCTTTATCACGCGCCCACTCAGCTTGGTAGCAAAGCTGAGGCAGTCCGGAAGTCAGAGAGTCTACATTTGAAGTGGCTGCTTTAACGGTGGTATCCAGTACAATGAAAGGCCAACTGGTCCGAAATAATACGAAATTAGTTAGTTGAAAATTATCATTTTTTTATTCTAAATACGAATTCAATGACTTTTCAAATATTTGGCCACGTGCACAAATTCATGAAGGTCAGGAACTTTTTTGAAAGGTATTCACCTGCGAGTGGCTAGAAGCGATTATTTCACATATAGTAAAGGCAGCTCATGACTTCCGTCCAAAAAGTGCAATGGGCGCGACAAGGACAGAAGAAAGTGGGTCCTTGTGAAATATGTTGTACTACAGCGGCTATATAAGGAGCGCTGGTGTTGGATTTGTGGTGGGAAAGCGACTCCGTTGCCAAGTCCTGGTATTCACCCCGGTAGATGAACGTTTAGCCACAATAAGCATCCAAGCAAAGTTCTTCAACACATAGCTGATTTTTACCCACGCCCCGACGGAATAGAAGGACTATGCGACCAAAGATGATTTCTATGAGAGCCTAGAAAGCACCTACCAGCGCTGCCCTCGCCACCATGTCAGAAACGGGTTGAGGGTGATCGACTTCGTCGGGGCTCGGGATATGGTTTTCTGTAGATAATACCAGATTCCGGGACAAGAAAATACATCAAGATGCATGGTTGTCTCCGGATGTTGTAATAGACGGAAGTTTTATCCAGTACTCTAAATATGCGTACGGTCTGAAGTCTAAACATCGACTCGGATCACTATCTTATAGCAGCGAAGATACGCACCAGGCTCTGTAAAGCAAAAAACGGCCGTCAACAAACACAAGAATGCAATTGCAGACGAAAAACGAAAGAGGCCGGCCGATATGCGAAATGCTTTGAAGAGCTTGAGAAGCTGGACGAAAAGCGTAATGCTCGAAAATTCTGTGAAAAGATACGACGACTCACAGGTTTCAAGACCGGAGCATACTTAGTACGAACCAATGAGGTAATCTGGTGTCATATGTCCAGAGCATAATTAGTGTATGGAAGGAACAATTATCCAGCCTGCTTAATGGCAGAGAAAGTGAAACACATGGAGATGGTGAATCCGAAACCCTAATCGATGAAATTGGTATACGAGGTACGAATGACAATTGTTCGCAGAAAAAAGTTAAGAACGCAGCGACATCCGATGGCTTAACGGCAAATGCGGCGGCGCAGAACTGATAAGGTGTATGATTCAGCTTCTTTGCATAATATGGACGGACGAATGTATGTCAGACGAATGGAACCTAAGTGTGCTCTAACCAATCTAAAAATGGAGACCCGACGGTCTGCGCTAATTATGATGAGGCAAGCCTCTTCAATATCGAATAGAAGTTCCTATCTAGCGTATTATATAAGAGATTAAAGTCCATCGTCAACGAACTGATTCGGTCTTATCAGTATGGCTTTAGACCTGAAAATCCACCTTTGACTATATAACAAATTCACCATGTGTCAAATCTTTCAAAACACCCGTGAAAAGAAGATCGGCACACAGCACTTATTCGTCGATTTTTAAATCAGCACGATAAGGAACTGCCTTTATGCCATTATGTCCCTGCAAAACTTGTATGGCTGTGTAAACTGACCCTGGATAATACCACTGGTGAACAAGCACAAGACGAAATATCTCGAGTCATGAAATAAACAGTCATAGCATTCGCAACTTGGCTCCCACGTCACTGTTGACAGTCATAATTTCGAAGTCGTACATAATTTCGTCTATCTAGAAACCAGCATTAGCCAAACAAAATCACTCTTGCCAACAGGTGCTACTTTGGATTGAGTAGGCAATTGAAAAGTAAAGTCCTTTCTCGGCGTAATAAAACCAAACTTTGCAAGTCGCTCATTATTTCCGTCCTGTTGTATGCTGCAGAAGCGTGAAAAATATCGAGATCCTATGAGTCGTCTTTAGGAGACTCCGAGAAAAAGGTTTTGCGGAAGATTTATGGGCATTTATATGTTGGAAACGGCGAATACCACAGCCGAAGGAACGGTGAGCTGTACGAATTATACGGTTTAACCTGATATTTCCACCCCTGACGACAAAACGCGGTACCTACGCCAAAGAAGAATTTATGAAGAAGATATGAAAATCTTTTATAAAAAAAACCATCGAAAGATAAGGAAAACAAAATACTAAAACAGTGCCATCAAACGCATTTTCTATATTATACCAGGAGCAAAACTAGTCGTTATTTTGCTCATTTTAAACTAGGGCACGACTAGTCGCAATTTTAATTAAAATCTAAATATCGTGCAAGTCAAACAGAGTGTTAAAAATAACGGTTGCTCGTATGGAAAAAACATAGTTTGCGTACTGCTGATGCACTAGTTCCTAACTAGTTCATTTCTTTGCTTCGCATACTAATATTTTTGTGTGTGCGTGCTTTCTATGGAATTAAAGGAAAACTTTTAAGCCTTCCTTTGTTGTTGCCTATCATTTGGTATGCACCAGCTCTGCGTATAAGTAAGTAATCGACCAACAAGAGAGGAGGTAAAATTTTTGATATTTCATATACAAACATAAGTCTGTATGCGGGCATGCGTATGACGGTATTTAAATGTGTTTCTGTTCGTAATTATACAATTATGCAGTTAAATGCGTAAGTAGATTGCTTTCCCTCCATAGCTTATTGTTCGCAGCAGAGTTCTTGGCTTGCGACTTTCTTGCCATAGAGTCAAGCGGCAGGAATATTGTACAGAAGATAACAAGTGCACTCCTTGCTTGTACAGATATACATATGTACATATATGCGTATGTACGATGCAATTACACGAACAGCTGTGCATATAATTTTCTATGGATCGAGCAGAAGAAAAATAAAGGGAGAAAAATTAATTATTTGTCATATTTATTTCCTTTTGCAATGAATTAAAATTTACGAATGCCATGTGCTTCTGTAAAGGTTTTTATTGCTACTCAATTGTTTTTTAATCTCTTAATTTTCGTAAAAATATTTTTACCATAAATACGAGAGTAATTTTGTATGAACTTTATAAATAAATCGAAAAAAACAGAGAGTTTGTAAGAACAAGAACTGGATGGTGAACGAAACAGATATAAAGTTTCCCAAAGAAGTTAGGGAAAAATTTCGTCATAACAACAACAAGAAAGTGTTTCTCCGCAACACATACGATCGCTGAAATGGAACAAACAATAAAGCAAATGTGTGCTCTAAATCGCGGCATCAACAGCCTCTTCCTTCGTGCACGTCTCTTTGTCCTCGCGGCGGAATTCGTATTGGCTCAAGTCAATGCCCTCTGCTACAATAGCTTCTTGCAGCTGTGAATGTAACGGTTGAAAATAATCCTCACCTCGCCAATTCCTTTTTTAAGGGCAGTATGATCTTATCCTGAATCTGGTTTCTTTACTCAATTTATTTAGCAATCCCACTTTTGACACCTGTTGTAACGAACTTCTTGTATGGATTATAAGAAGATTTATCCAGCAAAACGGCCGAGACAAATATTTTAACGATTCGTTTTCGGAAATGCGAACATATTTTTTAATTTTACAACAACAAAAAATCACAATGAAAGTCATAACGTCATCTCCTAATGATCTCTTTAAAAAATTTAAATGTTGAAAATATTTTAATCTTTTCCCCCTGAGAAATATTTCCTGTGGCAATCCAATATTGGTTAGTTTGTTAACACATTTACAATATATCTCTATAAAATGTGTTTCAAGATTTTGCATTTCGGGATTTTGAATTTCGGGATTCCATTATAGAGCCTAAAATTTCTACCTATTGGTGAGATCTGCTTCCGATAAGGGCATAACGTCGACTTTCATGACTCTGCAGGAATAATTTGAGGACTATTAGTGCTGATTAAAGCTGCTGGTTAATGGAATATTATTCGTGCACATCGTGATTTCACTCATTTTTTGGTCATCAGGGTTTGAATCACTGTCTTAATTAAGAAGTTTTTAATACGAAATTAAACATGAAATGCATACTCAGTTTTTGGTAAAAATCACATTAAGTCGGAGTACGGAGTTATAAAGTTCATATTGCGCATATACGAACGATATATTCAATGTGGACCAAATAATTATTTAATTTTTTAATAGAAAAGCAAATTTTAAAATAATAATATCTAATCACACTTTTGAAATTAACATTTCACTATGTGAAAAATAAAACAAATTAAAACTCACACGCCATTTGCTCGTACTAAAATTGAAACCAGACATAATTAAAAGTCCCGAGACATTCCAATAAATTAATAATAAATTCAATTATTTCAATTATAATTAAAAACCAAACATCCACATAGAAATAATAAAACGAACTTATCGACGAACTCCCCAATGCGACGATGCGAAAAGAATTGTGATCAGAAACAAACATTGAATGCGGGTTGGCTAGAGCGGGCGATTGGCAAAAAGTGTGAAACCAACAACAAAGTAGTACAAATGAAAATTATGATGAAAGGTATAAAAATAAAAAAAGAGTTAGGGATAAAAATGAAATAAATATACTTCTGAAAAATTCTACCAATAGCCCTTTTAACAAACGAGAGTAAAGCACACGTCAAGTGGGTTGCCATATTTTCTTACAATTACAAATCATAAACCTTAAAAGAAAATTACATTAACATAAAATTATTTAATTCTTTTTAAAATTACTTGCAATAATTAATTCGCACAATTATATGGCAGTACATCATATCATTCAATTGTCCTCCACCTTCTCCTAAAGCATAATTTTCTGCCTCTAGACTCTAATCCAATCACATTCAACACAGTTCATTTCAAGATCAACAATGGGCATAGCTAAATGGCTTCTACTACGCTATTGACGTTTGACTACTGAAATGTTTGAGTGAAGCATTAGACAGACCGGTAGTTAGACAACGTACAAGGTTAAACATTCACTTTCAATTAAACAATGACAAGTACTGCGAATCAATTAATACCACCAATAATAGCAGCGCACCTTTTGAAATCAATCGAGTGTTTTTTTTTGTACTTTAGAGCGCGCAAATTGCCATCAATAAATATACGAGTTCGGATAGTTATTGTTATTTTTAATATTTATTTATTTCGATTTTCACAAGCGAAGAAAATAATATAAAAAATTTAATTATACTAAAAATTTATTTTTCAAGGTTCCTGACAAAAAAATGACGCATCACAAAAAATTTTAACTGAATTTATTTTAACCCATTGTTAAGAAGGCAATTTTTTCTGTTACTTTTGCATATGTACATACTTCCGCTGACAGCAACACAATAAACAAATTGAGTAGATGCTGTGCTATTTTATTTAACAATAGTCACAGTGATTAATATCGGCTGACATGCAATGCTACAATATTCAAAGTCAGGGACGTAATTGAGCTGAAAATTGCAAAAACCACAACAAAATAAATAAATATTTAAAAAAAATTTAATAAAACATAAACAAAATACAATAATATAAAAAGAAATAAAATAATTAAAATAAGAAATAAAAATAAAATAATTATATTTAAATAAAAAGGAAATAAAACCCAAGGCAAAAAAAATTTATTTGAAATAAAATAAAAATAAAAATAAAAATAAAAATAAAAATAAAAATAAAAATAAATATAAAAATAAAAATAAAATATATAATAAAATAAAGTTGTATAGAAAACTTATATATTAATAAAAAAAAACAACAACATAAAACAAAATAAAAACGGAATAAAACATTAAAATAAATGAAATAAAAATTAATTATATAAAATAAAATAACATAAAGCGAAATAAAGTTAAATAACGAAAAAATTGTAATGAAATAAAATATAATATAAAAATGATATAAAGCAAAAAAGATTAATTAAAATGAAATATAATAAAATAAAATAAAAAATATAAATAAAAATAATTGAAGTGAAATAAAATAAAACGATATTAGGTAAAATAAAAAAAAATTAAAACGAAATAAAATAAAATAAAAATTAAACAAAGAAAAATTACATAAAACTATATAACAAAGAAAAAATAAAACAAAAATTATATGAAATAAAAAATTAAAATTAAAAAAAATCAAAATATATTAAATAAAGCAAAATAATTTATATAAATTTAAAAAAATGAAATATAAAAAAAATATACAAAATAAAAAGTAAAAAATAAATTGAAATGAAATAAAACAAAATACATAGTTAAATAAGCTATAATCAAATAACAAAAAGTAAGACAAAAAATTAAAAATATAAACAATAAATTAAATTAAGTAAAATGATTTAAATTAAAAATGAAATAAAAATAATTAAAAGTAAAATAATATAAAACAAAATGAAATAAAAATTAATTAAAAAAGAGGTAATTAAATGAAATATAACAGAATGAAACAAAAGAAAGCAAAATAAAATATAATAATTTAAAAAAAGCAATATAATGTAAATATAATATACATAATAAAATAATATATTATTACCAAATAGAATTTAAATGAAATTAATTAAATTCTGAAAAATTAGCTTAAATTCAATTGAGATTTTAAAAAAATTAAATTATATAAAATAATCTAAAAGAAAATTAAATAAAACGAATTAAATAAAAACAAAATATAATATTTTTTTTATTTGGTCTTAATAAATAAATTATTAAACTAATGTAATGTACATTAATAATTTGAATATAAACTGGAATAAAATAAAATAATTTAAATAAAGATAAAATAGTTTAAAATGAAATTGAAAAAAATAAATTAAAGTATTAATTTAGAAGGAAAACTAACGAAATTCAAAAATATCGTTTCTTAATATCATTCCGCTCACTTTTATAATACTACATTCATATATGTAGGTATCACTTCAAACATTTCAGATAAGTGAATTGGTAATGGCGCATATTGCGAAGAAGATCTTTGAGCTTTACTAATTATACAAATATAAATGTATATACGAGCATATATATATATATATATATATTTCTCACAATGTCTTTTTGTTGCCTTGACTTTGATACTTTCCGATTTGGATAACACTTAATTTGTGACATTGAAAATATAACACACAAAAACACACGTTTTTCATAATTTCCTCAAACTTTTTTATTACATATTACATTCCCTTTAAAATTAGCATATAATTAAAATATACATATATACAACCTTTATCGAAATTTCAATTTATTTAGATAACATTTGCTAACATGTCATTTTGTGTATTCATTTATGAATCATTTGTAATTGATTTTTTTGATGCTCAAATTTTTTTTTATCAAAAAATCATTTACGAATTAAGAATTTGATTAATGACTTTCATTATAACCACATGAAGAGTCATTCATTTAGTGGTTTCGAAAGTGCCGTGCTGCATTTTGACATTTCTCAAACTTAACTGTCAAACTAAACATGTTTTGTTTTAGTTAAACGTCAGGCATTTACATATGAAAATGGATCGCCTAACAACCGCATAACGCGTTAAGATTGTTGAAACCTACTACAAAAATGGTGATTCAAACATGGCCACATTTCGTGCTTTAAGATGAGATGGTGATGCACATATGTTAAACATCCAACTACTCAAGCAATTGGTTAAATTATAAAGTAATTTGAAGAGATTGGATCGGTTCGAAAAGTTATGGCTTAAATTCCGCCCAATATTTGCCGAATAGTGGTCGAAAATTATCTCAAACGGATCGAAGCTTTCAAAAAATCACGTGCCGGTCATTTGCAGGATGTAGTGTTTCACATTTAATGCCGCGGTTCCAGCTTTATAAAAAAGGAATTTCATGAAAAAAACTATGTTTAAAGTATTTTACTTATTTTTATTTTGGAAACCGCAAAATGGATGACCCTATGTAAATGAATTTTTTGAATACATATATACATATACATATGTACATAGATATTAATGAAATATTTTAAAATCGAAAATCACAAAAAGAGCATCAAATGATTGATTGATATTTTCCAAACGGTGAATGATTTAATTTCAAATTAACGTATTCCACATGCATACATAAAGATATGAGTATATGATCCGAGGCTTCAAAAAAAAATTATAATTTTATATCACATTAATTTCATATGCACAAATACTTACATAACAAATTTCACATTGAGCTTTCTGCTTAAATATGTTACAATACATATGTACATATAGAGCTAGTTTTTTTCTTGATTAAACTTTTTTAAATAAAATACAATTAATATGCACCTAAAACTTTGCAAAAGAACAAAAATAATAAACTGTGAATATGAATTTAATTTAAAAAAATCCTACATTCATTAAAGACTAATAATCCACTCAATAAATGCATATACAAATAACACATTTTTAATTGCTGATGTACATATGTGTGTATATAAGAGTACTCAACTAATTGAAGGCCAATTATATTTGTGCGCATATAATAAATCTGAATATTCATTAACAGTAATTATTAAAAATTGCTAATAAGCTTTTTTTTTTGTTGAGCGAAGGGAAATCAGCGCTTTGGTTTGTCAGTCACGACAACTTCAATTAAAAATCTATAAGTAAGTAAGTATGTCAAAGTGCAAATAACAGTGAATGATAGATTACCGCTTTACACACAAAATAGCAACAAATGTTTGAGAAATTTACATCCAGTATATGTGTGTATGTGCTGTCAATTAACACAATAGCAAAACACAATGACAAAAAGCAAATAATGCAATCCGTCAAACGCCTGTCTGACTTATTGACAACTTCAAAAAGGAATGAGGAAAAGCAAGAGAAAAAATTTTAAAAAAATAAACTAAACTTTTTTCAAAAATTTTATGTTGTTGTTAATGAGTAAAGAAGCGCTGAGAATTTAAGATCTAAACAAACAACCCAAATTCGAACAGAAATATGTGCAGCGGATAACAAACAAGGCAATAATGTGGTGATGGTATTCGCTTTTAGCACTATTTTTTTCGCGTTGAGCGTGTATTCACCTAGGTGAGAACTCAACTACGTGCACAAAGACAGATTTATAAATTTATGAAGCTAGCGGAGCTGGCTTTCTTGTATTTTGTTCAGTTTAGATACGAGCGTGGTTTGATAAGTCAGTGAATTTTTCTCAACATAGTGCCCTTTTAGCTCTATACATTTATTCCAGTTCCATTTAAATTTTTGTATTCCTTACAATAATTGGGCTTTTTCAAGGCCCCCAAAATAGGCGTATAATTCTGCGATGATCTCTTCATTCGACCCAAATATCCTACCGCTCACCCATTTCTTCAGGTTAGGAAACAAGAAATAATCGCACTGGGCTAAATGTGTAGAATATGCTGACTGAGGTAACAGTTCGTAGCCCAATTTATGAATTTTTGCCATGGTGACTACACAAGTGTGCACCCTTGCATTGTCCTGACGGAACAGCAATATTTTTTCACTAAATGCGAACGATTCTGCTTCAAATCAATATCGAATCTGTCGCAAAGCTCTGAATAATTTTCGTCGGTGCATGCCAAAAAATGTGGCCATGACTTTCTTGGCCAACATAGTCATCTTTTTCTTCACCCGAAGAAACCAACTATCCTGCTTGCTCTTTGGTCTCTGGTGTGATGTGATGGATTTATGTTTCGTCTACGGTAACGGAGCGGCGCAAAAATTCGTTTGGACTGCAGTTGAACATCACCAAATACTCCTTTGAGATGGTTACACTGTTGCTCTTAAGGTCATGTGTGAGCAATCGCAGCACCCATCTCGCGGATAGCCTACAGCATCAGCGACCCAACGCACTTTTATTCTCCGATCGTTCAATATCATTCCATATATTTTATCGACGATTTCTAGTATGACGAGCTCTTTTTCGGGACCTGAACGTTCGTCGCCACTTGTACTAGTTCGATCACAACGGAACTCAGTAAACCACTTCTTAGCTATCGAAATTGATGGTGCAGGCTGCCACCAGTATTTAACAAATCATTCCTTGGCCTCGGTTAATGGTTTTTTTACGCAAAAAATAATACTTAATCAGGACATGAAATTCTCTTTTTCCAAACACAAACAATGGACAGTTGACGGGAGTAGTGTTGTATTTACACTATCTGTGTCATTGACTTATGAAACAGTCTCGTAGTTTCACTTCGAAATTTTAAAATCAAAATTTTCGGATATTGCCACTTAAAAAATATTCATATTGGAGATTTTTAATTAGTTTTGGGGGTATTTTTTAGGCAGAAATTATAAAATTATATGAAAGATGCATTGTTTTCAGGCGGCAGTGGTAATCTAAGAAAATAGCTATATTCAAATTGCGTTTACTTTTATTAAAAATAATATTAAATCACTTAAATATTTTCCTTTTATGCTCGCTTTATAACATCTCAATATATTTAGCGGTTAGAAAAAATTTAAAATTGCTAATCAACTTGAACAACTTATCGAGGAATTCAGAAATTTTAATTGCCGATACAATAATTGCCGATCTGTAAGAAATCCACTTAGCTCTTCATTAACACGAATTTAATTCAAATTTTGATGAGTTAATCTCTTCTTTTTCTACTTTTTTATATAAAGCACATTCATTTCTAATAATCATTCGTATGTATAAAGTTTCTATATACTCGATGAAATCCACATTCAGGGATTATAAGCCAAGATGCTCTTTTAATGCTAAATCATGTTTAAAGAATGATTTTTTTTATTCAAATGGTGAAGATTTTTTTAAAAGAAAAGCGAGCGTAGCACGAAAAAACGAAACGCGTTGAATATCAGATAGCTATGAATTCGCTGCGAAGAGAGAATGAAATTACCTTGAAATTATTGTAGCATGCAAAATGTATAGAAACACATTAAAAAACTCAAAAACGTTGCATTTATAATGTGTTTGTCATTTTGAATCAACGCAGAGGTTGCACTAACAAGAAATATACTGAAAACTTGGAGCACTTGACAGTATTTCAGCACAGAAGACCGCTAGTCGAGGCAATACGCAATTAATCTTGATTTTATTTTCTAATTTATTTCAAGCTCGAAGTGCAGATTTATTGTAGTAATTATTTTCTTCTGATAATCTTCTGTTGCTGCACAAACATTAATAGAAGAAGAAAATGTAAGCAGAAAGTAATAAATAGAAAAATAGTGCAGTTGGTTTTTAAATCTAAAAAAAAAATTTGCACAAACCAACTTCACGCCACTTCATCATAATAATTAACACTTTTTTAATTAACGCTTGTCGTTATCAACATTATTAAAAAACATTATTAGAAAAACTACTGTGGTGCGTTTGACAGCATCAACAAGTTTCAACTTTTCCACTTCTAAGAAGAAAAAGCACCGCTTTCGCATTCACTGAATGAGTATGTACCTAAATACAAGTATTTATAAATAACGCAAACATAGTCAACAAATGTTTACCGCTATTATCTACTTCGTTTTTGTAATGTTATTCGACGAGTATTATCACATAAGCAAGAGAGAATAAAAATAACAACATGTGAGGTGACGTGAATGGATTCTGTGATGGCAACATTTTACAGCGCACTGATCTGTCTCTGTTGCACTGACTGTTGATAATTTTTTTTTTTGCATTTAAGTAGCGCATGCCTGACGTAAATATTGAAATAACTGATGTTCTGAAAATAATTTTCTCTTCTGTTATTGTTGTTAGTTATGTTGCACTAAAGGCTTATTAGATCATAACGATTAACGGAAGCAGCGAATGAGAGACTTCTGAGAATTGTTTTATCACGAACTGTATATTATTATTTTTATTTTTTTAAATATTTTTAGCTTAATTTTTTTTTAACCCTAAAGAGAAGTGCAAAATAATTTACTCTAATATGAAAATTAATGTTAATGTGTATAAAACTCATTACTCAGGCGAAAAGGAGTAATGAACTTCAAATAGTGTTGTAAACGGCAAAAGCAGAGGTGTCGCTGAATTTTTCTACACTGTAACTGAAAGTTAAATTAATAAAAAAACAACAACATCGCTACCCCTCATAAAATCAAAAGTTTTGACGACAAAATTAATCCATAAATCAAATCCAGAAAAAACAAATGATATCACGCCTAACTCTATTTCGAAGGTAGCTAATTTTTTCGACGATTTTTCACCTTAAATTTCGTATATTATCTTTGACGATCTGTCAAATGTGATACATATATGAAGTTATTTCTGAAAAATTCAAGTATAAGCAAGTTAGCATTGAATATAGCCTTCTTTGTCTCATCTCATGAAGGCATTATTCAAGGAGTGACAGATTAAAAAAGTTCCACACAAACAGCTCTTGATTGACTTTCTGCTGTATGGTTTTATAGCCAGATCTACAATTACCAACCTTGGTTCATTTTCTAAGAAATATCTTTCCGCATTCAATGTGACAGGTAGATACCATATACACACAAAGGCGTTTGACAGAATTTCACACAAAATTATGCTTGTGAGTGGATTTAGAGAAAACCCCACGTATGTGTTATCGGAGTGAATTAGCTCAAAAGTTGTACCACAGATCAGTGCCCTATGCCTGCAATTCCTTATTTACTTCTGCATGCAGCTATCTAAAGAGTTAATCTGTAATAAGAAATCTCAATGACTCATTACGCTTCAGGTAGAGCTAAATAATTTGTAATTGTGATGTGTAAGGAATCGTTATTATTATGTTATGGCTATTTCGTATAAAATTCTGCAGTTTAAAAACTACAGGCACCTATACTCCGCTTTCGTTCGCTCAAAATTGGTTTAGACAGCATTCATACGAAGGCCCATTCATCCACCAAACTCGTTTAAATCGTCTGATATACGTTTCTGAAGTTTAACAAGACCAAAACCTTTGTATTTTTCTCAATGTCGAATAACAGAAGAGAATATCGTTCTATCTCTTTCGTTACTTGATGTAATATCCAGCAGAATATATACATAAGTACAGCCCAGGCCACCTTTTTGGAAAAGAAAACTTAAATGTGTGATTTAGAAATCTTCGTAGCATCGATTTATTTATTATAGAATGATTTAACGAATAATCCTGCATAAACGACCCTAGTGAAATTCGTATAAATTTTAAATCTGATTTTAATTTAAATTTGATATCGTGATAATTTTGTCTTGTGTATGTATGAGTCTAATGTTCTTAGAATTCGTGGAATATAGAAGAAGGTGTAGTACTACAGAATTGTGATAACTCAGGATCTATAGAGGAAAAAGAATACAGAAATTAAAGAATTCATATATTTCATCCTGGGGATAACAATTTTTCACAAAGATTGTGCGATTTGACACCGTTGGACTTTTTTGTTTGTAGGTATACGCGAAAGACAGTGTTTATGCGGATAAACCCTTGAGCACTTGAAAAAAGCATTCGTCAAATTAGGGCTGAGATACCGCCTAATATGTACCAAAAAGTGGTCGAAATTACCTCAAACGATTCGAAATTTGCAAAAAATCTCGAGGCGCTCATGTGGATGATGTACTTTTTCAAATACCAAGGTTCAAACTTTACAATAAAAAATTAATTTCCTGAAAAAAAATTATTTTAGATGCATTTCATTTACGTTTATTTTGGAATCCTCAAAGTGCATAACCCTCTATTATTTTCCTTAGGCTAAAAGAACTTCGTTTTCGCCAGATTTTTCGCACCAAATTTTTCGCAAAATCGGGTTTAAGGCTTTTTTCCTATTCGCATAAAAATAAGGCTTAAGTCGTGGAATTCGTCCATAATAAGCAAACCTGTGTAGTGTATTACGTACAGTTTGAGGGTCGAAGGCTTTCTCAAATCTTTGCTGTATTTTTAGATATAATTTTCCTGGTGATGTCTTCGATTTCTGGGTTGCGGTAGCTATTACAGTCTATTCCAGATGTAGTGTAAATTTTTTGGACCGTCCAGATTTGCTCTCCTGTTCAAATTTTCAACTGTTGATGTAATGCTTTATAATGTTTAGCACACTTGAATATGGTCATCAGTGCAAAACTGTACTGAAAAATCTGTGTGCTGATTCATTAAAATTTTACGGACGTTTACGGAAATTTTTGGTCCCACCGATCATTTCGCTCATTGGGTGAATTACACAATTTTCGCAATTTCCATAATACGCTTGAAAATTTAAGCAGAAAGTTTAGACAAAATATCGCCTATTATCAAAAAGATGGCACACTCACAACTTGAACGAGTATTTATCCAAATTCTTACAAACAGTTCACATGAAGTAATGAAATATTTCTTTGCTTATTCTGCTAAAAAAAGTATCACTTTTTTCTTAAATATGATGCGGGTGGCAAAACTTTTTTGATTCAACCATCCGTTCATCAACCTCAATGATACATATTTTACACCCATTTCATTTTTGCTATAAATAATAAATATGAATTTTCATTGTTTTGCGCGCGTACAAAATTTTCGCGAATATTTAAAATCCGAACAACAAAAGAAAATTTATCAACGAAAATCTACATGACAATTGTGGAATGCAAAATTATTATAAAATTCTTATTTCATAATGGTGAATTTACTTTTAATACCGCTTAATGTGTTTGCACTCATTGTTGTTTTTGTAAGCTGAGTAAGCATGTTGCTTTGTTAGTGTGCATTGTTATATATTTTGCTTTTGTTTAAGAAATATTAATTAACATTTCATTTGCTCATAGATTTATTTTTTTTCTCTGTCACTGTTGTTGTATGTGCATTGCTCCAAAGAATTTTACTGTTGTGACATTTGTTACTTTTCGCTCTATAAAGCAGCTTTTAAAGTAAATATCAAATTTATTTTGAATTGTTTATTTATTTATTTTATTTATTAAATTTTTACTAGTTTTTCATTTATTCCTGTTTATTTATGGAACAAATATTGATAATTTTCTGGGCGAGTGTGTCACCACCAACAGCTATGAGTCACCAACGAGTAGAGCCACTCAACCCAATTCACAGTGCACTCAACTCATTTACCGAGTGGAGTGGCTTTCATTTTTAATTCCAACGACTTTTATTTGGTTAGCCTGATTCGATTTCAAAACACAGAGTTTTTAAAGATTTTTTAAATATTTGTTTTTGTAATAAATTAATTCTGAAAATATGAAATATAATAGAAATGTTAACTGTCCACTGTGGATGCTGATGGCATTATACTTAAAGGTAACAGATTTACCTCGCTAAGCAATCTGCAGTCGCCAATGTCAAGCCTGCATCAATCTACGTGCGGAAACGTAGCTCTAACTTGCTTGTATCAAACTTAGAAAACTAATCTCTTCTTCTTCTTCGGCGTAGGCACCGCTTACGCGATTATAGTCGCATCAACAATAGCGCGCCATTGGTTTCTTCTCTTTGCTGTTTGGTGACAGTTAGAAATACCAAGTGAAATCTGGTCGCTCTCCACCTGATCCTGCCAACAGAGTGGTGGTCTTCCTCTTCCTCTTCCTCTGCTTCCGCCATCGGGTACTCCATTGAATACTATCAAAGCTGGTGTATTTTCATCCATTCGACCTACATGACCCAGCCGCTGTCTCTTGATTCGCCGAACTGTGCCAATTTCGTCGTATAATTCGTACAACTCATCGTTCCATCGGCTGCGGTATTTGCCATTACCAACGTGTAAAGGACTATAAATCTTTCTCAAAACGCTTCTGATGGATGCATACAACAGGAGGGAAATAATGAGCGACTTGCAAATTTTGGTTTTATTACGCCGAGAAAGGATTTTACTTTTCAATTGCCTACTCAATCCAAAGTAGCACCTGTTGGCAAGAGTGATTTTGTTGGTTAATGCTGGTTCCTAGATAGATGAAATTATGTACGACTTCGAAATTATGACTGTCAACAGTGACGTGGGAGCGAATGCGATGACTGTTTATTTGATGACAGGAGATATTTCGTCTTGCCCTCGTTCACTACCAGACCCATTCACTTCGCTTCTCAGTCTAACCTGGAGAACGCAGAACTTACAGTGCAGTTGTTATTACCAATTATATCAATATCATCGGCATACGCAACTTCCTACTCTTGCAGAAGATTGTACCTGGTCTATTTAGCTGTGCAGCTCGTATTATTTTCTCCAGCATCAAATTAAAGAAATCACACGACAAAGAGTCACCTTTTCTGAAACCTCGCTTGGTATCGAACGGCTCGGAGAGGTCCCTACCACTTCTGACTGCGCTTCTGGTATTATTCAGGTGCAGTTTACATAGCCGTAAGAGTTTTGTGGGGATATCAAATTCAGATTCAGATTCCTTAGGGACGTCTCCAAGGTGTGGCGCATATTGAATATCTGGTCAATGGTGGATTTGCCAAGTCTAAAGTCACACAGATAAGGACGGATCAGTTTGTTTTTGATACGATACGTCTATTCTAGGAGATGTGTAATTCAATTTAAACAATATTTTCAAATAAAAATTTAATTTTTTACATTAAACCACAAAATTGTTTAACGTGCGAATTCACTGTGGTCTATAGAATACCTAATTTCACTAGATGCTTTTTAACGCATTTTTTACGCAGAGCCGTATTTCTGATCGAATCGGCTGTGTGGGAGCTATATGATAAGTCAGCCTGTTCTGAAAAATGATCAATACATTACAAAAATACTCCCACATACTAAGTTTCGTAAAAATATCTCAATAGTTTGCGTTCAAACAAACAGACGGTAGCCAGCCAGACTGAGACATGAATAAATGAGCTCAGCTCGTTATTTTTTTATAGTTATTATAGTTTATTATTATAATTATTATAGTTTTCAAGTACTCAAAAGTTAAAGGTTTATCCGCACGATCTCGGTGGGCAATTGATATCGCCAAGACGAGAGATTACGCGACCGGGAAATTTCTTTCGCAATAAAGCGTTATCGCTCGTCTTGCGCCGCAAGTGCCACCACTTCTTGGAACTACATACGTATTGTACAAATCGTGTTCTTCAATTGCCGGCCAAAAAAAGTCGGTTATCATACGACCATAACGCTCCGAATTGACAATGACAGTCTCGCCGTTATCGTTTTCACAGAAATAAGATCCAATCACACTTCCGGACCAAAGAGCGCACCAGACAGTAAGTTTTTTTTTGGGTATAATGGTCTCTTCTCGAATATTTGAGACTTCTCGGAGCCCCATTTGCGACAATTTTGCTTATTTACGTATCCACCATATTTGTTAGAAAAATCGCGCTCCACTGCTTGTTGTTCAAGCCCGCAATCGCCGTAACTACGGTGTTGTGAATGGTCAGCTGGCTTCAGTTGTTGTGTGAGCTGGACTTTATATGGATATACATAAATGTAAGTCCAAGTGCAAAATACACCATAATGTGCCGTAAGAAAGTCCCAGGTCTTGAGAACATCGAGAAATATACACATTCGGGTATTCGGATACACTTTCACTTACAGCAGCGATAGTTGAGGTGAAACGAGCAAAATTACGATTAAGTGCACCATATTCTCCTCTTAAAGCTCGAAACGTGGCCACGTTTGTATCGTCATTATATTGGTAGGTTTCAACAATTTTAACGCGTTGTGCGGTTGTTAAGCGATCCATTTTCATACACCTAAAAACAATCGTGCATAAGTTCAAAATAATATTTGAAGGAGCCTACAAGTTTACACCCATACGCATATCAGCCAATTTATATATATGTATGTACATACGATACATAGGTATGCAGCAGTGTTTATTCGCATGATAAATCGCTTGTCGGCCAATCGAAATCAAATTAAAATGGAATGAAGCGTTGAAACGTCTTGAAAAACTATACATATGTAAAGGGTGTGTTTTATAGAGGTATAGAACTTTAAGTTGGCATTACTTTTCAAGATGGCGACCGATTTAACAGCTGTCAAGTGACTTATTCTCAGTTTGAGATTACCGCTGTTCCCGATTTTCATAAGCGAATTTTGTTTAGCGATGAAGCGCACTTCTGGTTGAATCGCTACGTCAACAAACAAAACTGCCGCATTTGGAGTGAGGGTAATCCTCAAGTGTATGTCGAAACACCGTTACATCCAGAAAAACTGACTGTTTGGTGCGCTTTATGGGCTGGTAGAATCATTGGTCCGTCCTTTTTCAAAAACGATGGTGGGCAGAACGTTACAGTCAATGGTGATCGGTATAGAGCCATGATTATTAACTTTTACATTCCTGAATTGAATAACCATGATGTCCAGGAGATGTGGTTTCAACAAGACGGCGCAACATTTCACACAGCTCGTGCCACAATAGATTCATTGAAAGACACGTTTGGTGACCGCCTAATTTCACGTTTTGGACTTGTGAATTGGCCTCCAAGATCTTGTGATTTAACACCGCTAGACTACTTTCTGTGTGGCTATGTAAAGTCATTGGTCTATGCGGATAAGCCACAAACGCTTGACCATTTGGAATACAACATTCGCCGTGTTATTGCCGATATACGGCCACAAATGTTGGAGTCATCGAAAATTGGACGTCCAGATTGGACTACATCCGCGCCAGCCGTGGCGGTCATATGCCACAAATCATATAAAATGTAAGCTACAAGATTATCTTTCGGATAAATAAAATTCATGTCAATCGAATAATCCATCGTTGTTTTATTGCAACTTAAAGTTCCATACCTCTATAAAAAAACACCCTTTACATACATTTTCTGTTGTACTTTGGTATTGTGGATGACGTGCTCGCATTTTCCGCTGCTTAATTTTTTTCACACATATCAACTTGTTCATTTTTGTTTCGTGATTACTCGGAATTTGTTTATTGTTTTTGTATTTTTTTTTTCTTGTTTCTTGTTTGGAAATACTTTTTCCACTCAAAGAAAATGCAAATAGATGCTTGTGATGAAGTACTTGAAATTAATGTTTATGGTGCATAGTGAATATGGGTGGGCACGGTTGACAAAACCATTTGCTATTTAAGAGGTGCGTCAAAGTGTATGGCAGATGGAAAGGTGAATAAAATAAAAGAAACAATTAATTAAAAGAAAAAAATTAAATTAAATATATTTGCTTGGTTAGTTTGCTAAATGAAAATAGTAGGCGATTCGGTCGAGCTCCTCCCTCAATTTGTGGTGTACGTCTTGGCAAATGGAGAGACCTACAATTTAATCTAAGCTGCCTACGCACAGCTGATGGATTTCCATGACGATCTCTTTATTTTACAACATTAATACACTCGAATGTGTTGAAATTACCATTTCTTAGTGTCATTGAGAGGGTGGTCAGTCTATAATCCACGCGTTCATAAATTGAAACAAGGAACCTAATAGAAACTCTTTTAAAGCAATTGTCTATTTGGCAGCTTCAGTAATATCCACAATTACTGCTTGGAAGTTTCAGGTTACTTTCTTTATTGTAGAGAGCACAGAAGATCTCTGCTTTTTTGCCTGTTCCCCAATTTGAACTTTTAATATATATATATATATATATATATACTTGTATATATAAATATATTTACAGTTTCTGGTGGCTTTGTCTTTCTCCTAATAACCACTGCCCTGGAAGGAGAAGTAGAAAACTAATTTTCCTGTTCGCTCTGTACGCTTCGTCCGAGATCTGTTATAACATTTTGAATGCACCATACCTTTCAGAGTTAGGACACAGCACCAAATTGTGTAGGAGTTTTAGGGAGCAAGTGCTCAGCGCTGATTTATACGTCACTCTTATGTTAGTGAATTAAATAGGTGAACCTTTTGTCTTTGTCATAAGGAAATTTTTCCAAGTTTTTAAAAAGTCCTAGTCTCTCCAATCATCAGCGATGTCAGATGCCCTCTCGTATTACCCGTGACGTGACGATTGAACCGTTAATACGAACATAGCATCTCGAGATCATCCGCTTAACACTTGATCTTTAAGTTTTCGGCAGCAAACAGCTGGTGTAGTTGCTAGTTTATCACAAGATGACCCATTTATTGCTCAGCGTATGCCTCAACCAAACAAACAATTTCTTGTTGAACCCAAATGTTAGCAAGTGTAGTTCATACCTGTAATCCTTATTGAAAATTCCTCAATTTACTCGAAACTTCGTACGTACCTGAAAGTAGAAAGAAAATATTATTTAAATAAGTAAAAAAAATTCGTAACAAAAGACTAATTGCACGAATTGTTAAAACATCATAAAATTGCAGCAACAAATTTGATGCTAACTTGAGAAGCAAATTGTCTCAAAGTGAAGGCTGTAATTAATGCTATATGTTGAGAAGTTTTTTTTTATTAGTTCTCATTAGTCTCCAACAAGAGTTAATAAAAAACTGCAATTATTTTCGAATACAATAATGCATTCTATCCCTGTCTGACAATTACGTATTATGGCAACAAACTATCGTCTGACATGTCGAGCCTGTCAATAATCTGTCAAACCCAATACAATGAAGAATGTTCTCTTTGAAGCAGAAAGCACTAAATTGACAGTATTGACAGTATTGATATATATAAATTTACCGTAACCTACGAAAATAGTTGCTACTGTACAATAGCCCAGTTATTACTTGTAGTTTGTCTAGACAAACGGATCTATTGTCTTATCTACACAAACTCTTCGTTGCATAATTTAGAGGTTATGTGCTGTTTGACTATTGAATTGTGGACTGTAATGAATATTGTAATATTTTATAGGCGCCATAAGTAATTTTGAAATAATCTAATAAAGGCTGGGTAAATATTTATAGCGATAAAATGCCGCTCCGTTCGCTGTATGTAAGTACATTCATATGAGCATACATACATACATATGTTGATATTTTTATACTTTAAAGTAGAAACGGTTAGAATTTGTAAAAAAGATAATATCAACATCGACATGCAACGCACATATTTTCTTCAAGCATGCAAACGAGTCTATTTGCACGTCCACACAATAAGCACAGTTATACTTATATACATACATACATACATATGTATGTGCACTCATTCAAAATTTAAATACTTTATTTGCTCATTTATGTATTCGTGTGATAAATGCAAGGCTATTAATGCAAAGTCAGACTGTTTGTTTGAAAGTTAAATTCGCAAGGAGACAAAGGAGACAAGCATACCACTTACATACTATATGTCAATACACGACGGTTGCATTATTTATTTCGGGATTAGAGAACAACAAAAAATATTAATTATCGAAAATCGCTTTATTTTTTTTTCAAAATATTTTTTTATTGAGATCTATACACTTTTGCATGCGTTTGAACCAATTGTCGAAGCACTTTTGCCACTCTGATTGAGGTATCCCCATAACATGCGTTCTGAACGCATTAACCGCCTCTTCAGGTGACGAGAAACATGAGCTCTCAGTTTATTTTTTACGTACGGGAACAAAAAGAAGTCATTCGGTACCAAAACCGTACTATAAGGTGAATGACTCATCAAATCGATGAAAGCTCCTCATAAAATCCATCGGCTATTCGCAGACGGCTTAGTATACAAGTAAACTGTAGATCCATCTATTTGTTGGTAAAAACGCAAAACCACGCATTGGAGGAAAGTGAATGTTGCCACAAATTTTACTGAACATGAAAATTCAGCTTTTACTCGTTTAACATCTTTAAGTAGCATTTGATACATGAAGATGTCTCGGAACATGCAACAAATACACATACTTTCCTGTGTGAATTTTTTTTATGCAATAACAGTAAATACAGCAACATATATGTATGTATATGCATATGTATATCTGTACATAAAACAAATATCAATAGCTCGTAGCTTAATAAATTTCTTTTCTTAATATTTTCTTTTCCGGCAAATCAAAAGGTGAATAAAATATTTGCACAGTTCATGTAAATATTTTAACGAGTCTCTTGGACTCTACTATTTGCCAATAAACAATAGTGCTGTTGCAAGCTACAAATAATTATATATAAATGTTTATACATATATATGCTACATATTTACATATTAATGTGCGAGTGCAAGAGGTTGTTCTATATGAAATACCATATTTTTTGAAAATAATATTGAAATAAAATAAATAAATTGAAAGAAATGAAGGAAATTTCTGCGTATTAAGAATTAAATATAAAAAACTTTTATATTAAATGGTTACAGGTAACAAGATCAACGGAAATAGAGTCAGTCGACACTATTTCCCTTTCTGATTGGAAATATTAATTATCGAAAATCGCTTTATTGGTTTCTTAAAGATTCAACATCAATTGTCGAAGCACTTTTGCCACTCTGATTGAGGTATCTCCAAAACATGCGGCTAATCTTGAAACACCCACACATCCGACTGCTGTTTGCTTTCTGGCTCATATGCGTAAACCCACGATTCATACCTGTCACGATGTTATAGACGAGTTTCTAAGCACATGCAATATTGAATGTATTCTCGTTGCACTAATACCTATAATTGTCCAATCTCACAATCTTGCAACATTAGTTTGGGCACAACATAAATAGTTTTCAGAACAACAACTTTTTTTGGATTACTTTCACGAAATTCGTTTTGGAGTGATCTACGACCTCTATAGAATTCGCCATTCCATCGATAAACACTGGTCATTGACGAAGGTTCATCGCCAAAAAGCTCATCGATGCACTTGTGCGATGTAACTCTAACGTCGATGTGAATATTTAAGATTACTGTATTCCAAATTCGGAACAACTTAGTATCAGCCATTTGCATTATAACCCAAACATGTTATGTAAATTTGGTTGAATACTGTGTAGCCATTCTGGAATTATAGCAACAAATCAATAGCTAAAAAAATTTTTTTCGGTTAGTATGGGAGGTGCCACGCCTCCTTTTCAGAATTCTGGCAAACTTCTTATAAACCATTTGGATGCTAACCCGATACACAGCTTAATTTTGATTAATTTCGGTAAAGTCGTTCTCCAGTTATGAGGTAACGCCCCTAACGAAAAGAAGAAGAATGCACTAGGCGAGCTGTCTCTGTGAAAAATTTATGATTTTTTTAGAAATTATAATTCTTAGAATAGACCAAGTGATTTATAAAAATTCTTATGTATTCTCCAATAAAAATTAATTGGTTTAAAATCAAAAATTTATTGAAACCAAAAACAAAAATTCTCAGTAAAATGAATATTTTTTGCCTGATAGTAACATTACCCTTCCATCATCTATGGATATTATATTTGCATCTGCTTCCGGTCTTCTATGCAATAACTCTTGCAAAGCTAGTTTATACCATTTGGAAATCAGAAACACCAACACCGTAACCGAAAATAAATGTCAATGACCGATTTTATTTTTGCAGTATCTCTCACATTTGAATATTTACACAAACACATATACACATATATATATATATTATACTAAATAATCCAGTTAATTTATACCAAATGCTAAGAGACAGTTCAACAAAACAAAATTTCAGAAACTAAATAATAAAAATTTGCTAAACACGAATCCTCAAAGCATGCTAATTATGAGCTGAATGATGCTGCTGCTAAGTCATTAGCGTTAAAATGAACTCATAACTGAAAATTAACATAAATTAGTTTAATTAAAACAACAGCCCAAATGTTCAAAGTGAGAGGAAAATATGACAGAGAGAGAGAGAGAAGGTTGAGATAGAACAATGCATGCTTTCAACCTATAGTGGACATTCTAAACAAATTTATCAACTCGAATACTAGCTCCTCAACCACGCAGTCAGTTTGTGTTAATCAGTTAAATTATATTGCGACGAACATTCTCGTATATGTATGAATATCATATTCGTGAGCATGCCAGATCACAACAGAGAAATAGTGTTACATATTTTGCATTTTAACTACTCATATTCAAGCAAAAGTCAAACTAGCCTAGTCTTCTGTAGATTGCGATTCAAAAGTTATTTTTTAATTGCAAAAGAACACTAGTTAAAGTACTCATATAATGTAGTTAAATCGCTTAAATCACCGACCCTAGTGAAAGCGAAAAATCGTAATAAAAAGAAAGATGACACTCCCCAAACCTCTTTAATTTAAGACATGTGACCAAAATGGACTCAGAATGCACCGCTGTTGGTATTTTAATTTGAGATTGGCATACGTCTATAAACGAAAGCCTTTGCGGAGAAAGTACAGAATGACGGTCTCAATAACCAAAATATAAAAAATTTTAATAGCATTTCGTTGCAAGAAAACAGCTAGAGTAAACCTAGTTGGAACGATCCATATTAAGCGTTCTCAAAAAAGTCGTAGAAACAACGAAAATAATCTTCTCGTAATGACTTTTCTACTATCCACTATTCTGGTGGATAATTAATGTTATATCAAAGCAAAGCTGAAACTTCTACTCTAGTCTTTATGATGCAGATATAATCAAATAAACTAGGATATAAGGTCCGTTTCAAAATTATAAGACATACTTTGAAAAATAGATTAACAGAAAAGTACAACAGTAGTATTTTGGGGAAAATTTTTGGAATAAAATTATTGTTAGTAAGCCTGTAAGCTAGGGAACGTCAAGCCCTCCGAGTGTGTTTCTTACATGAAATAAAACGCTTCCGAACGAAATTCCTCTAATAGAACTGAAAGCCATCTAGGCCATCAATATTGCATTTTTTTTGTTAAAATTTGATTTTAGATGCTTCATTCTCCACAGCTGTGGCCAAGATCTGGTAGAGTTCGAGTTTTGATAATTTTTCGCTGATCTCGGTTAGCCAATTTTCCCCCGATTGGCTTAAAGACATAACAATTTATTGGGCTCTGTAAGAAATTTCGCACGACGCATCGACTCCTTGCAATTTTTTTCGCAGTTTGAAATATTGCTTGGTCAGATTCGTTGTAAGCCAATATTTTGTTAGGTTATTCACTTTATGCGATCACGACCACGATTATCGCTGTAGACTCTTAAAAAAAAACTTTGCTCTCATGTCTTATCATTATGAAACAATAAGAAGTGCAGAATACGAGTACTATGCTAGAAAAAAATAACGATTGCGAAACAGAAAGCAAACTTTAGAGAAATACGTTAGTGCATATGACCAAAAAAAAAAAAAATTCAGTTTTTAATTAATTCTAAATTACGTTTGCAGTAGAGTTAATCAAATGTCTTATGATTCTGAAACGCAGCTTATATCAAGAAAATAAGCCTTTGGTAGTCCATTTGGTACCCAACCTGGGTTGATAGATATTTTCGCAGTCAAGTGGTGTAGAATTTTCTCGTAAATGGCAGTCACTTTCCAGACATTTTTTGGAGAATTTCTCCTCATAGAGAAGTCAACAGATCAAAGAGCGAACAAGCAGCTAACAACCAATTTACTAGCCTTCAGTTACACAAAAAAAAAACTATATATTGCAAAGACTTTAGCCAAGTCAACAGTGGCGTGTAAGTCGTTTCTTCTCTTAGCTGTTCGCTGGCAATTCAAAACACCAAGTGCAGCCAGGTCTTTTTTCCACCTGATCTTTCCAATGGAGTGGAGGTATTCCTATTCCTCTACTTTAACTTTCAACCAAACTGAAAGAAAAAATCGTAATAAATTAATAAAAAGAAAGATAATACTTACCAAGCCTATTGATTTAAGACTTGTGGTCGCAATGAATTAATGAACATAAAATGGTATGTATAGTAACTTTGATTCGAAGTAGGTAAATACCAGAAGGAGAAGAGATATACCCAAAATTTATACCGATCAAATCAGAATGACGAGCGAAGTTTATTTAACCATGTCCGTCTATCTATCTCTTTGAGCGCCGACTGGCCCTTCAATTTTTAATCAAACTTGGTACACAAAAATATTTTTTATATATAAGCGATTTTTTGTCCAAATTGCCCATAATTGGACCAGTGTAACGTATGATTTTAATATCAAAAAAAAAGAATTTAAGAGCGTGAAATTTGGTATTCTAACATGCACACGTAAATTCAATTTAATATTAAAATTACTACAATCGCTTTTTCACATATCTATTAATCCTAAAATGCAAAATTTGCTAGATTCATGAAAGGTATAAAGACTCCGGCAAATTCGAAGACAGCACTTCCTCTTTGTTACATTGTAACTACGTACTTTCTGCCAAACCTGAAACATCTCCAGTCTATAAGTCATATAGAAATTGTAGACTAAACTACTTTTTAACTAGAAAAGAACACTAGGTAAAATATGAAGTTGTTAAGTCACTTAAATAACCGACCTCAGTAAAATAAGAAAGGCGTAATATTAAATATTTTTAGAATGGGAAGATTTTTAGAATTTAGTAACATTTTTATTTTACAACGATTATCTCAGACTCTTTTGTGGCATGATATGGTTTGACAAACAAATGTTCATGATGTCTTCTGATCTGTTGGCTATGTGAGGCTACCTTCGCAGAAAGGTTAAACTTAAATGGAATTATCCGTATTATATAATATATTTGAATTTTCTGATGGGTTTTTCAAAAGCAGAAGTTAGGTTTGATACCGAAGTCTTATCTTCAGAAACATCAGAGATGTTTCAATATGTCACTAAAAACGAGTGATCATCTTCCTCATAAGCTTATTTATTCCTAAAACAAATTTACAAACAAGTTACGGAGTCAAACTAAAAAATAATTAAGGCCTAGTCCTGCACCAAATGTAATTACTTCTTGTACTAGTTCATATATATTATTATCTTACAAACACACACTTCTCGATGAGTGTGTGTTGCTAAACAAAGTGTTTGCTTAGTACTTTTCAATTACCCATAAACCTGTAAACTCTATTTACTATACAAATGAATACTATATGTACATATATATTTACATATGTATATGCATGCACATACATACATCTGATTATCATCTATGTTTATTTTTTTTTTTCACTTTGCAGTCAACTCCAACTCTATTAATATGAAGTTGTCGTAAATATATCCCACTCTTTGCAAGATAATATGTATATACTCCTATGTATGCGTGTGTATATGTGTAAACATGTAAAAAATTTACTGTAAAAATTGTATCAAAGCAAATGAAACGTGATTTCTGTGCTAATAGGCTGGCAAACGAACAAATAAATGAATGAATGTAGACATGAATATGTACTTATATACATATATATGTGTGTGTGTTGACGCCAGTCTATTTCTGCACCATACAATACAATTACAAATGTGCAATTACTCTATACGTGAACGCAGCATCAAGTGGAATAAACGCTGCCGCACCCACACAAACATGCACCGTTGAATTTAAACTCATTTACAACATAAAAGCAACAATAATAATAATAACAACAACAAGAACACGTCGGAGAGCGGAGTGGGACAAAATTGTTGGCCGATTTGTTGTTGCTACTGAATTTTATGTAGCTCATCGTGTCAATTCATGCAATTGACACACACGACGCACGAAGCGCAACAACCTCCACCAAAACACACACACACACACACACACAGCAATAAACAAACGCGCATACACGTAAACAAACGTCAACAAAGCGCGTAATGAAATGATGGCAAGTGGCGATCCACAACCGCGCCCGTACCGGTGCCAATACTATACCAAGAGCCACCACCAAACGCCGCCTCAACACTGCTCCTCCTCCACCTTCCATGTCCACCATGAGTATTTATACGAATTACTTTCCGACGCTTTGCATGACATTTTGCGTATGCTAATTGCCGCACTTAGCTAAGCTCGCGATACACGAATTTTTTAAGTACGTACACATGTAAATTCTGCGATAGAGTATGTATGTTGTGTAATGCCAATGGCAGCCTCGGAAGAAATAAGAGTGGATACATATGGGAATACCCAATAATTTAGAATCCAAAGTGTTTCGTGTGCCTGAAATCAATTTAAGAATCAGACAAATATTCAAAGGGGTCAACTTGCGTCTTTAGGTCAACCCTTTCACCGGCATCAGCCCTGGTCTCGGTTCACCAAAACCCAGAATTGTAAGACTAAGAGTAGAAGAGGGTTCCATCGAGAGGTCTACGAAGAGAAATACGAAGTTCGACCTTACCAATCAAAGAACCAATTTCGCAATCTGAAGAACGGGGCGGTTCTTGGTTATTCGAGTGGAATTTTTCGCAATGGCCCCGCGTTGGCGACGCGAAATTTCAAGAAAATTAAATAATAAAAAATTTATAACAAACGATTTCCTACAGGACCCATCGCATACGTTAATGCTAAATTTTCGTGTGTATGAGCAATGTAAACCGATACGTGATTATGCTGCGGCTGCTGTCGACAATACCACCAAAACACAAACATGCCACTCTAACCGCTATACTTCGCCTGCCGGTGGTGGCAATCATTTTGAGGTTAAATAAATTTGAAATATCAACAAATTTTGTCAAAATACGAACTCAGATGCGAACAAAGCGAATTATGGCGCGGGGAGGGGTGGTAACGTTCCGACAAGATTTTAGATTTTCTAATTAAAAATTTTTATTGTCGGATGAATACGAAGAAACGAAAGTAGCGTAATATATATGTATGTGCTTAGGAAAAAAAGGAGGACGAGGAAGCGGCAAGCGACTGCAAAGGAATACATAAACGCCTTGCAAGCTATTTCATTTGAATTTCTAAAAGGGCAATTTGTTGTAAATGTGAGTAGGGTGGAAGTGTCGTAGCGTATAGCGTCGGCAACAAGAAAGTCATATGGTGAAGAGGAGGAGAGATTGATGGAGTGAGTTTAGACATCGAGTACCCACATATTTATGCTCCACTTGAGGTGAAGAGTTAATTACAAGTAAGGCTAATAAAATTTTCATTTTTCATGACTCAAGGCAGTAAATTAAGCGAAATTGTTGTGAAGCCAAATTTTGCTTATTAAAAGCGAAAAGTGAGCACAAGAGGAGTAAAGTGGTTGAGTAACGGTGAATGTGTACGAGTTTTTTAAATAATAAACAAATAAAATAACTTTACAAACTCAAGGAGATCAGGAGAAAGTTTGAAACTTGACAAGTCTTCAGCAACCGCGAAAAATATAAACAAAATACAAAACAAATATTTCTTGCTTGTTTCTAAGTACACAAATTAAAACTTTTCTATTCGTTAAATAATTTCAAATTTTTCAAACGCTTATCATACAACGGAAAATTAAACAAATTAACGAGGGGAATTAAAGAAAACGAGCTAAGAAAACTTACAAATCTATGAGGGAAAAGAAGACAGATATACCGACAATCGAGACGGAGGCGCAAAATAAAGTGCAAGTCAGACCACGAACAAAATAATTGAGATTAAATCAATAACTAAATGGAAAAAAATTTATTAGCACCAAATTAATTTTAACAGAAAAGAACCAAAATATAATCAAATTTTAAATATATATAATTGAATTAAAAGAAATTAAGTGATTTAGTAAAATTAAATTGAATAAAAAATATTAAACAAAATGAGTAAGAATAAAATTAAATTATATTAAATTAAACTTTAAAAAACAAAATAAAATTTAAAAAAAAAGTAAAGAAAAATAATATATTTAATATAATACAAAGAATATAAGCTAAAATAATAAAATAAAAGATAAAATAATATTAAATAGCTTAATAGAGAAAAATAAAAATTAAATTATATTAAATTAATATAAATCAAATTACAAGAAATAATTAATATAAAATATCAAATTATAGTAAAATTAATTAATTAATTAATTAATATTAATTAATTAATATTAATTAATAAAAAATTAAATTTCAAGATAAAGTGTAATTTAATTTAACTTAAAAAAATTAATAAGAAATTTTATACAACACAAAAAAATTAAAATAAAATAAAAAAATTATAGTAAAATTGAGTAAACAAAAAAATAAATAAAAAATAAATAAAATAATTAATACAATTAAATACAATGATAAAATTAAATCGAATTAAATGAAACAAAATAAATTAAAATACAATATATAAAATGAAAATAATATAAAACAAAATAAAATAAACTAAAACAATTTAAATTGTAAAATAAAATATAATAAATTTTATATTTAAGTAATCTAAATCAAATCAAAAAACATTAATTAAACTAAATTAAAATCGATTTTAAAAAATATATTAATTGTACTTAATATTAATATTTTCAATTTGATTTAGATTTGATTTTTTGTAATAAATTGAATTAAATTAAATCAAATGAAGTACAATACATTAAAATAAAATAATATAAAATAAAATAGAAATTAAAATTAAATTAAATAAGATAAACTTAAATAATAATATAAAACAAAATAAAATACATTAAATCAAATAAAATGAACTAAAAAAAATTTAAAAAAAATTATATAAATTATAAATATCTAAAATAAAATAAAATAAGACAAAATAAAATAAATAAAAGAAACAAAATAAAATGAAAAAACTTAACTAATTTAAATTGTAAATTAAAATAAAATAATAGTAAACTTAATTAGTCCAAATGAAATTTAATATCATTAATTAGAATAAAATTTAATTAACCAGAAAATGAAATGATATAATAATAATTATTGATTTTAATTTGATTTAGATCACTTTAATTTAATTTAAATACTATATATAACAATGTAATAAAAATTAAAATAAATTGAATGAAATAAATTACATTAAATTAAAATAATTATTAATTATTGCAAATTTAAAAAAAAATTTATTTCGATCATTTTCAGTGTCAAAATAAACTGAATTTACGTCTTTAGAATACCAAATTTTACGCTCTACCTTTTTTGGTGGATTTTTAATCCAAACCCTTACATCTAACCAAATCGGTTGTATGGGTTCTACATGATATATTCGATATATTCGATGATATATTACGATGATTTTCTGTACAAATACGCAATACATAATATGTGTGAAAATACCCGATTTCATGCTCCTAAATGCATTTTTGACTGAATTTTGACCAAAACCTCACATCGGTGTATGGAAGTCATATTCGTCCGATTTCGATTACTTTTAAAATCAATATGCAATTCATTATGTTTGTGTAGTATACTGAGTTTGACCCAAAATTTTAAATCCGAAATATCGGTCGTATATACTTTATTGTGCTCTGATCCAGCCGGTTCCGACAAACGATCGTACAAAGGTATAGATGCATCTTCCTACCAAGTTTGGTTGAAATATCACATAAATTGAAGGACTAGTTTGCGTTCAAACAGTCGAACGGCCAGACAGACGGACAAACAGACATGGCTAAATCGCTCGTTATTTTGTTGGGATCGGTATAAATTTCGGTGGGTCTATCTCTTATCCTTCTGGAACTTACATACTTCGGACCAAAGTCAATATACCATTTAATGTATATAAAATAAAATAAGAAATAATAAAATGTCATGAAATCAAATAAAATAAAATAAATAAAATAAAAAATTAAATTAATTAAATTAACTAAAAACCACTAATTGAAAAAATAAAATGAACAACTTTTTACGAAATATTCGAATTGTTATGTATGTATGTATTTAATGAAACAATATTACTCATCACTGCACAAAAAGTCGAAAGAAATTTTTGAAGCTCTAATCAATATGAACTAAATAGTTAAATTATCATTATTTATTTATGTTTTATTTGAATACTTCAGTTAAAATATTTTTTTTGTACACATTTTTGAATCAAAGATAATTAAACCAAAACTCAAATCGTCAAAAGAGAGCATTTTGTATTGATAAATTTGCAGGGAATTTGGCAAATTTTACGTCAGAAAATTCCAACGACTTCATAAATAGTAGCAACAATAAAAACAATCAATCAAAGGAAACAGCGGCGCGTGTGAAGAGGAAGAGTACGAAAATGCGAGCCTTGTGGTCGAACATTGAACACAGCTGCGGGCGACAACAATTTGTGTGTAATCATGTTTGATGCTGCTAATTAAAATAATTGATTGGTGCCTTAATAAAATGTTCACTCTTCCAGCTAAAATTAAATAAAGCAAAAGCCAAAACAAAATCAAATTTAATTGAAATTTGTGATAACGGTGCATAACGCTGGGTAAACATTTATATATGTATATGTATGCATACTGATAATTTTGAGTTTTTAGCTTTGTACTTGATGTTAGAATTCGAAGAATCTCGAAAGAGCACTAATTCTAAGTATAATTTGTATTTAAAAACTGATTTCAATTGAAAATTTGCAATAAAGTTATTCAACGACACTTATAATTGCAAAAAAAAATGAACACAAAGTGATTATTAATGTCAGAGACATGAGGACAAGCCGTGATGGGCTAAGCTCCAGCAAAGTCGAACCTTAAACTCGCAAACTAAACTGGATCTCACATCTACTTGTATATTGCCTCGGATGTGTTCAGTCGCTTCCGAACCTGAAAATCTCTCCTTCCTACAACTTTTCAACTTTTTATAAATCTATCCAACAAAATATTTCATCTTTTCTTCTCTTTTCCCATCTTTTTCCATCAAAAAACGGAGTTAAATGAAATATGCGCTTAATTGCGATTTTATGAGTAAAGAGATGGTAGGGCACCAGCTTGTCTGCATTCACGTATTAAAACACTTTACATACACTGACTTAACGACTCTAACGAGCAAACGAAAATCAAGAAAGTCCACAAAAATATGGACTGCTAAACTGTTGACGGTCATAAGGGCGAGTTATTTGCAAATGGAAAAGTGATGAGTCTTTTTGACGTTGATTGACGATTGACGGACGGTAAGAGTTTAAAGAAAAAACCAAAGGGAATGTTAAAGCACAAGATAAACGCCGAAACCGAAAAGAAAACTAGCACAAGAATCAAATTGCGTGGGATTGCGAATGGTTTAGGGAAAATGACAATATAAACCAAAGCGAGGAGCGAGATTATTCTTTCAAGTGCAAGGCGAATGCAAGCAAACTTTGTTTCAAGAGTAACGTAAATCCCTAATGAAACCGATTTATGAAGATATGACTAAAAAATATTTCGGTCCTAGTTAAAGCAAACCGTCCTCTCTCTCTCTTTCTTTCTCTTTTTTTATTCTTTATTTGTTCTCCCTCCAACTCTCACTTTTTCTTTATTTCTTCTTCTTTTTTCTTTATTCCCTTTTCTTTATTCTTTCTTCTATGTTCTTACGTCTTTATTCTCCCTCTCCCTCTCCCTCTCCCTCTCCCTCTCCCTCTCCCTCTCCCTCTCCTTCTCCCTCTCCCTCTCCCTCTCCCTCTCCCTCTCCCTCTCCCTCTCCCTCTCCCTCTCCCTCTTCCTCTCCCTCTCCCTCTCCCTCTCCCTCTCCTTCTCCCTCTCCCTCTCCCTCTCCCTCTCCCTCTCTCCCTCTCCCTCTCCCTCTCTCTCTCCCTCTCCCTCTCCCTCTCCCTCTCCCTCCCTCCCTCCCTCTCCCTCTCCCTCTCCCTCTCCCTCTCCCTCTCCGTCTCCGTCTCCGTCTCCGTCTCCCTCTTTGTCCAGCTCCTTCTCTCTTTCTCTCTCTTGGTCTACTTTCTTATTCCTCTCCGTCTGCCTTTTCCTCATCTTCTCCTACTCCTCTCTCTTTATCACGATTTTCTAAATTTGCAATGTCAGCAAGAAAGCCACATATGTTTAGAGAATAATAACGACGTGACCTACCTTAATTTGTTTCTCAACAAATCATAAAGAAACCATTTGCACAATAAATAAAATTGCGCAGAAAAAAGGGAGCAGCATAGTAGACTAAAAAGCATGGCAAATCGTTACAATGCCACAACACAACCGAATCACGATCCTTTAAGTGTGTCACCAGCTGTATCTGACGAAACTTAAATTGACTTGGCGACTCGACTGTTGACTTCGCAAACTTTTTCACGACTTTTGTTTTTATTTACACAACAACACTAATGACACTTTGATGTGCACAGCAAAATGGTTTGCAAGGAGTTTTTAAGGAATATTTGTGGCTTCCAAAAGAAAAATGTCGTGAAACAATATGTTGGACGAATTTGTTGAATGGCGAAAACTAATGAACACTGCGCGTAAGCTGGAAGCAGCAAACAAATGATAAGAAGCAAGGAGCCTGGGTAGAAGACGAAGAAGAACATCACCAAGAGCAGTGGAAAAATGAACACATAAGCAAAAGAAGCAAAATACAAGCACAAAATTTCGTTAAGCACAACAATTTTCCCTTCAACTTATGCTTCTCCACGACTGCAGTAAAATTCTACGAACTAGCGCTGGCGCTTCACTCTTAAGACAGCGCGCCAATAGCCAAATGAATGCAGAAAGTTTTGCAATTAAAAACTAAAAGTAATCGCCTCTTCTCGCGCACTGTGAAATGGGAAATATTTTTAGAGTGTCAAAAAGTTCGCTCAATATGTTGAGAAAAAAAGTGTAGTCGTGCCTGCGACAATGATGCAACAGTGTCAAACGAAGCACGCACAGCTGCTTATTTACACTGGAAGGTGGTTTGTCATTGCTGGTAATTACTCCCGCTTCGTTGATTGTGCGTAAAAGTATCGCAAATTTATCTTATTTTATATTAAGCTCGCAAACTTTATACTTCTTCATACATACATACATACATATATAAATCTTAAAGCATTCCTTTGGAAATGTATGACGAGGCACTCCGCATTGCTGCTCAGACACCTCTATTCAGTTGGCTTTTTGTGTATGTGTACAAAATTGCAAAAGATTTTCAATTACTCTGGCTAATTAATTAATTAAATTCTCTGGCCGGAGATGGTAGCGGGAGAGTAGAAACACCGGATCTCTACAGGTTGTGGAGGTAAAAACTGTAAGCCGACTCCGCTATTCGGCATTTGCGCCTCTATGCTGGTGTTGTTGCTGTAGCGTTTAGCAAGAAAATCTATAGATTCATCGTGCAGACTAGTGGCCCGGGATAACTACAGTTTAGATAGATTCATACCGAAAATAGGGAAGAGTTAAATGGATTAGTTCAAAGGGGCATGCAAAAGGGTTGGTTAGTGTTTTGCGGAGATTCCTTGCATTAAAATAATGTGTACTTTGATTGCGACGGTCTGGATAGGTAGAATTTCAATTCAATTTCAATTTTCTCAAGTATGGTAAAATTCTAAGATTATTTGGATCTCCAGACGCAGCTCCTGCTCTAGTTTTGTAATGAATAAAACTTGAACTCCGATCCCGTCGTTTGCCGACAGGTAGTTTATAAAGTTAGTCATCATGAACTCTCTGAATGCAGTCTCGACCAGTAGTTCAATTTTTTGTATATCTACTGAGGCCGTTAAGTCAATTACGTATCACTATAGTAGCTTTCTAGCGAAGAATATTTACAAAGCATTACATTATGTTCTCCCACTGAGAAGGAAACAGCAAAATTACCTCGGTATGTAAGTCGCGTAGAGTTCTGGTCGTTATTATCACTGTTGTTGTAGCTGTAGCGGTTCCTTAATTCTGTTTAGGCGCAGGCAAAACTAGGCTATATCGTCGGGCTCATATATCATTCGGTCCAGTAACCGAAAAGTTTCATAAGGATCGGTCTACAAGAGGGAGGGGTGTTAGATGAGTCGATAGAGAGAAGAAGATAGAGAGAGAGTGTGCCACCGGCTTATCCATGTCTAGTTTCATGGGCTTTGGTAGATGTCGATTGATGTAGGTATGGCCTTTAAGGCATTACAAAATAATATCTTCCTAAAATAGCATCAGATGTCGATCAATATGAATCATTAATTTAAAATTTTACATACTCAATTTTTTCACTTAAAAATTTATTTTCACACCCAAAAATCGCAACAATTTGAGAGCAAAAAAAAATCATTATGGAGATCTGTTCGAAAACCTTGACCCAAAACGCACACACAGGCAGACAAGCGACACACAACCACAACCACACATACACACACACACCGCAATCACGTCACATCATTTGACGAAATGCCAATTTATATATTCGTGCATACATACATACATGTATATTTACTCCCACTAAAAAATGGAGAGGCAAAAAAGAAAAAAAAAGAAAAATGCCATAAAATGATTCTGTTAATCGCACGAAAAGTCAATGAGCGTGAAAAAATGTGTAACAATAAGCCAGAAAGGGAGGACGAGAAGGGCGTAAAGAGCTTTGGGAAAAATGTATGAGACAATCATGACCCAAGACAACAAAAAGAATAACAAATAACAACAAAGTGAACGTAAAAAAAATATGTGAGCGACAGTGCAGACGAGAGCAGATGTGAGTGAAATTGCATGTCGGCAACCCTAGCCAGCGAGTGAATGCCATAAAAACAAAACTATTTGAGTTGACATTGTTGTAACGGCACCTAATATACACATATGTATGAAATGGCATAAAATAAAATGAAATGAACTTGGGAGAAGAAATTATTTTTTTTATGCTGTGGGAGAAAAATAAATAATAGAAAAATGGAAGAAAAAATCAAAATTGATCCAAATGAATGAATGACTGTAATTATGACAACATTTTTGGCATACTTATATAGTGAAAATGTGTGCGTGAAAGTTTTTAGTCAAGCAAAAATCAGAGGAAATTTGTGTGGAAGCAAAACGTATTAAGTTTTCTTAAGAGACATAAAATATTGCTAGACATTTAATGTTGCTAAATATAAAATATTGCTGAACATAAATTGTTGCTAAACATAAAATTTGCATAGAAAAAATATTGTTGGATATAAAATGTTGCTAGATGTTTCCTAATATGAAATTTAAAAAAAAGAATTGTTGCTGAGCATAAATGTTGGCGACTAATCAATGTCATTATGTGTCAAACCACAAAAGTAAAAAACCAGAGTGTAAATAGAACAGTGACCAAAAGAACCAAGGATAAATTTCAAATTCAGCGAGTGAATATAAACCAACAACAACAACAACAAAAAAGGTCAGATAATCAAAAGGACTGTCTGTGGCAATTCAAGCGGCATGTCAATCAGGAATAACAGTCAATACGTTTGGTGATCCTGTAGCCACAACTTAAATGAAAGTAGAGCAGAGAATGTGGCAGAGAAGAAAAAACAATAAGAATATGAAAAAGAAAAAGAAAAAGGGAAAATGCCATATTCATGCAAATAAGAATCTACTGGTGCAGTTGTACAGCAGAAAAAGTTGCACCGCCCACTTAGATCGAAATAATGCATGTACATATGTGTATGTACGTATATACATATATAGAATATGTGTGCAAAATTTACATACATATGTACATATGTATGCGGCTTTAGGTCGATCAAATACATGCCACAAAAACAAATTTCCATACGAAAAGCTTTGTTAAGATTTCTACAAATGCTCGTACACATGCTAGCACCGAAACCACAACATAGCGGTAAGTGGCCGTCAAAGGACATATGGACACACATTTGCAATTTGCAATTGGAACAAAAAAAAGGCAAAGTTTTTATGTAGGAGATGTAAAATATTGATGTTTAAAAGAGAATTACAAATTCGAGTGTAGCTAAAGGGCTCACTAAAATACAAAAATAAATTGCTAAAATACCGAAAATTCTATGCAACATGAAATATATAGAAAAATTCACAAGTGAAGAATGTTGAGTGTGAACAACTTCATATGTAAATGTGTATATTTCCATTGTATAACCTTTGTATATGAATATGTATGTATATGTGTATAAGTACGCTACAAACATTTATGGCCCATACGGCATACGGTACATTGGACTACCTACAAATATACTCCTCTGTGGCAAATTTTTGGGCCAAACCATGTTTTTACACGAACTTAGTACAGCACGACCATTCTTCGTGTTATGCCGATCGCAATCACTACACGAAGTTACAATTGCGCAATAAGTTCTATACTCGTATAAAGAAAATGCGTGGAAATGAAGCTGAGTCAGTTTCGTTTCACTGCTGAGCTCTGATGGTACAGAAACGGCGTGCAGAATTTATTGTTACTTCAATGAAAATACGTAGAACAAATACGAAAACTAATAGATATTATATATTTATTAACATTAAATTATTAATAATAATATAAATTCACACGATAAATATTATCTTTTACTAACTTTTCACCAAAGCAGATTGTATTCGAAACTAGAGAGTATGTTCGAATGTAATTTTTCGCATATACTACAAAATATAATCCCCTGTAGGTACTCCATGGAGTACTCGGGTGTTATGTAGATATGGATTATATGCTCCAGTCCTAGGATATTACAATGTTAATTGGACCATATTTTTTGTGTGAATTGTGGCAGGTTTTGGATTACTCTATTGTCCGCGTGGATTATATATTTCACGCGTGCATGGAGTACTCGCCTTGTTTGCAGGGTATAGACATACATAAATACTAATACAGCTAACAAATTGTTTACATATAAGGATTAGCTAATTTACATAGAAATTGAATGTGAAAATTGTGAAACCAATTTCGAAAAAGCTATTTTTGAAGAGAATAAATTTTTCATTCTCCTGCAAAAATGGAAAAGCTCAAGTCTTCTCAGATAAAATAGTATTTTGAAGATTAGAAGTAAATAATTTTGAGAAGGAAAAATTAAAAAGAACAAGGGGAATATGCGTTTATGTTGGTCTAAAAGCAAATAAGGTAAAAATTAAAGGTAGAAATTCTTGTGACGTTCACAACGGAGTGTATACCAAGAAACGCGTCTAGAGCTATAGGCAGGAGAGGGACACTAAAGATGAGTATTGTCAAATACTTTCATCAGTGGGTAATCATCCCAGCCAAAATCAGAATTTAAATACAAGTTTTGAACCTATCACTAAAGGCCACCATTGGCCAAACACTCTCCCGCAAAAGCAAAGTCTTGACCGCTACCACTCACATCCACTTAATCCACTGAAGGAATGGTTTTAGCACCAAGGCGAGATTGCCTATGCCAAGCCGATCCCGGAAATCCCCGAATCAAGGAACTCAATTTGGAGACTCGGCAATTGGTAAGGCGACAAAAGGAGAACAAAAGGAAAGAATGCTAAAGGTACAGCCGCCTGTCCTATGGTGCAACCGATCTTCGGGCCACTGTCAAATAATTTTTAAATAATTGACAAATCCGAAGTAAAGCTATAACCGAGGTCGAGGAGTCCTGCTACCAAAAACCGACAAGCCTATCAAAGACAAAGGAATCAAATCGGTCGTTATTTCATTTTCTCCACCAGCGAAGACAATTGATGTATGGCTTCCGCAAAGTGCACAGCACCACAACTGCACTTAACGCCCTAAACACCCAAATAATTCATGGCCTTAACACAAATCTGTGAACTGGCTTGGTAGCAGATCTGGTAAAAGTCTAGAGCCCATGATATGGTCTATCGCACAGTGTTACTATTGGGCTTTGAGGGATCCTCATTACCGCCGCGATTAAAGAGAGGTACTCCCCTCCCCTCAAGTTCAAAATTCAAAACTTCGAATATAAGCAAGGGACTCCGAACTTGGCATCCTCTCCCGACTATTGTTTAATTTGTATATTTCGAAACTCTCTCCACGAGGGTGTTTCCCTGCTCGATATTGGCGTCTGACCAGGATATTAATAGCCTTCGTTCGAAGGTAAACTGCTATCTCGCCAATCTTTTGCACTTCTTCAGTGCATGATAACTGTAACTACAATGCTAGGCTACGCTCTAGACTGACTGGACGAAGGAGTATCGCCTTGATCTGAATGTGAAAGTCGACGACGTCAAAATTACGTCTATAAATAAAATCAAGTTACTGAGAGTCCCATTCAACAGCCTGCACTCCTTCACTCCCCATACGACTATGATTGTCTTCAAAATTGAGCTCTGCCACCAAATAACAACTGCTAGACCTGGAGAACAGATAAAGAAACATTGCTCGCTGCCGATCCGTTGGCCGACTGATCATTAACAACAACGAGTCCTGCCGTTGATTTGGTTCATTACTTTGTCTCAATCAAGGTATGTATAAATCCGTTACCGTTTAGCAAGAATTATCTGTCTGTAAGTCTTATGTCACTCCGGCTCACGGAAGACGATAAAAACGAACTGAAGTAGAAAATTTCAAATTATTTATCTACCACCTTAAAGTTAAGTACATTTCCTTATAGCTCAAATGGAAGTCGGTTACGACGAAGTATGCCATTCTACGGAACGCCAACTACCTGATATCTTCCTTACAAAAATTTTTATTTCAACAAAAATGGATAAAACTCAGATTCAAACTTTAATTTTGCAATATTCGTAAAAAAAAAAATATTGAGTTCGTATCCAATTAACGATTAAACGCTGTGATTTAGAGCTCGTTGCTTTATTTACTACGATGTCATCGCCGACCGCTGTCTGCTGTTGACTAAAGCAAACAAAAACATTTACCACCAAAAACAACGACGACGACAACAACATAGCATAGTCATTCCAACTTTTAATGCAGCAATGCGGCTTTCGTAGTAAACAAATGGAGAAAAACAAACAGACTCGGCCGGGTTAAAAGGGAAAATAAAACAATGCACTGATTCTTTTACATACAAACATATTTAAACACCTGAATTTGCATATACCCAATAAGCCTTAACACCAAATCGATATTGCATCAAACGCCTCGAGATGTTTTTGACTAAAAGAATTTCGCGAAAATATTTTTTGAGCTAATTTCGAATTTGAGACAAGCACGAGTAGATTAGGACTATATTATTGAGTTTTGTTAAGGAAATAGAATATATTAAATTTGGTTATTTCGTGAAACAAATATATTTACCGATTCGAAAAAAAATTCCCGAATCGTGAACAATTGCCAAAAGAAATCGATTACGACTCGAAAAGTTAGTACTATAAGCTAAACGAAATGAGATTTTACCACGAATTATAATTCGCCGATCTCTATTCTTTCGTTAGTTTTATTGGTGATAACGAGTGTGTCACGAATTCGAGGTGAATTCATTCTGTTTACTGGGCATGCACTTTACTGTGAATGTGACACGACTCGATGAATGCATTGAGTAGAATTTTTCAGAGGTAACACTTAAGACTTAATTGCGGGGGCGCCTCCGGAACTCTAACGTCACCCTAATCGGCATATTGGTTGTGCTAGATAAAACAACAACAACAACCAAAGCATGTAAGTAAGAGTTGGGTCCAGTTTGCTTCAAAGTCCGACTAGAGTTCTCAAGAGACCTTGATTAATTTGTAACACCTATGTATGAAGGTAGTTCGGAGGCTTTAAGCCTAAATATACTTTTCCCAGGCCTGTTTACTAGGTCCTTTGTTTTTATCCCGTCATACTAGGGACATATATACTTCGGTATCTTACGGTTTGATATGGATTTGCATCTATTCTGTGACATTTGTTCAAATTGTAGGTGGAACTTCGACCTGACCGTTCCTAAGATGTTCCCGACTTAGCCATTTCCTCAACTTCTTCGTTACCAAAAAAGTTTCTACGGCCGCAACCCCGTATGGAGGAGATGACGACTCTTGAATTTATCGTTGGCGATGATGAGGCCATCAGTGCCGCTTGGCTACTAATTATGTAGATGCGTTCTTTATCCCCAGCCCCTCCTCTCCTACAAAACCTCTTCTCCATTCATGTCTAGAGGGTATTCTTACCTTGAAGCAACTATTGAAATTTAACCTAGATGGCTTACCTAAAGGTGTTATGGGTTGAGTATTAGTATGCCGCTATGCCCAAATCGTTTTTGGTTCCAACAGCCTCATTCCATGAATGTGCTAATGTACAATAAGACCAAATATGTCATCCAAATGCAAGGTAATTAGCGAGGACAGACGACAGTAGAGGTTAGTAATGTACTTACATATACATATATACTTACATATACATGTATATAATTAGCGCTTTGTAATCGCTGAAGGCATTTTTGGTCGAGCTTCCCCTGCAATTCATCTTGATTAATGAAGAGACTTTACAGTCTAATCCGTCTCTGAACGACTGAGGGGTCTGCATGCGGAGCTTTTTATTTCATATCAGAAATACTCTCGAAAGGGTTTACAATGCCTGCCGAGGGGCGACCCCAATTAGAAAAGTTTAACTTAATTTTTTATTTAAATAAAATGCTTACAATTTTTATATGTGGATCGGGTCAGAGCTCCAACCCATGATTTTTCGCATGCAGAATTTTAGTTTTATGAAATCGATTTTAGGCCGAATAGCGTGTGCCGGTCGGTCGGACGGCTGTTAGTTGGTTAGAAAAGTGTACTGCTTACTCACACCCACTCGATCATATATGTAATAGCGAGGTATAAAGTTTTGTATTCTTTTTATAAATTTTTTTTTTCCTTTTTACATTTCATCATTTCTGCGCTCCTACTTTTGCTACCGATTCGTTTCAACAGCAACGCATTCATTCGTGCGAACTTCATTTTTCCTTCAAGCCAAGTCTTCATTGATGCCCGACTGACTGACGACCTGACTAAATATCGGTCGACTGAAATTATTGTTTTGTTTATTGTTGTTGTTTTTGTTGCTGCTCCTGCATTTACTTCACACCTTCAATGCACTATTTATAATACGTTGACTTAGGCGCGTCGCGCATAAAGACGTGTATTTCATTGTCTGCGATATACATTCATGTGTATATACAGGGTTATCCATTGTGTG
>CM061529.1:26224996-26262496 GCA_030068015.2 Neoceratitis asiatica | reverse complement strand
GGAAATAAAATTGAATTTCTGCTAAGCAAATTGAAACGATTTGCAGAAAAATAAACGAAAAGACACTTGAAATGACACCGAAAGCAAAAATCTACATATACAAAAAAATAACCGCGCGCACACACACCTATACCCATACGTAATCTACATATATACACGGTATATGCCAATTCAAGAGCAATTCTTCGTTCCTCGTTACGCCCACAAAGCAATAAATTGGTATTTTTATTCCTTCTTCAAGAAACAAGTTCGTACGTTCACGTCCGTCGACGGCAACAGATCTCGTAAAACTAAACTCCAACCTGCAAGAGATTGACCAAAGTCAATGTTTTTACTCGGTTACATATGCATTTAAATATATGCTTGTGTGTGTAGATAAGTCCAAATAATAAATAAAAGAGTACCTGCGCTGTTACCGTACCCATAAAAGTATCTCTGCCATACAACTCAGTTGGTTGTATATGCTGAGAGCCCCAATGGGCCAATGGTTCGTCAGCAAGATACATACATCGCATACATACAAACACTTAAGTGAGATAATCGTGGTGTAAAAACTATGTGTCTCTTACTGGATGTATGTATGTTGTGTCGCGAGCATGCCTTGGAGATACTTAAAACAGAGTATAAATTATACTCTGACTTAAAATTTCAACATATTTTATAGCGTTTATGACAGTGTGTCATTGCGGCTGCATAAACCCATCGGACGGTAGTACACCGTTCGATCCATTCGGTGCAACGCTGTTAGCACCAACAAGTTGGCAATAAAACTTTTTGAAAAGAGAAATTCTTTTCTATTTAAATATATGCTTAGCAGTGCACATTTCCAGAATACTTCCAACATATATTGCGAAATATATTTTAAACGAGGTGAGGTTTGCGAAAGGGTGAAAGCCCTTGGCCAGATAAAATACGGGTCCACTTTTGTGCATATAACCGGCTGTCGTTGTGAGAGACGATCGCACTTAACGTCATAAACACCCATGACCTCAAGCGCATGAACTGTAGCAGAGGGCCTGTCAAAAACATTTGAGGCGGTCACCCATGCAGTGCTACTATTGAGGAATCTTCAATCCCACCGGAATTGAAGAGGTGGACCATAACCATAACGACTACCACAACAGCCGGTTCTACGCGCCGGAGTTGACCCGGATTTTATCCGGCCAAGGGCTGTCACCCTTCCGGCGACCTAACCCCGTTTAGGTCGCCGCTACAACAACAACAGATTTACCACAAAATACTTGAGTGGTCGGCAATCATCAGTAGACTTTCGAGGTCGAAATTCTAAACGCCGTATAATTAAACAAGGTGTTCCGCAGGGCGGTGATTTCTCCCTTTTGTTGTTTAATTTTTACCAGAGGCCGTCTCTTTGATCTCATGCGCCGATGATTGTTCGGTATTGGCGTCTTCTTTACTGCACGACACTTACAAGTAGCGAAGTCTTCCGAAACCCTTTTCACCAGCTGGATGAAGGAGTACCGGCTAGATACTCGATGTGAAAATCGATGACGTAATAATCCGAAGTTACTCCAGAATTCAACTTCATTTTATATACATATGAAATATTAATTATATATATTAAATATATTTCTAATACATTTGGATTTTCTATAAGTCTAAGCCAAATGCTCAAATTTATTAATTATTATTCGTATAAAAAACTGTTTAAACATTTAACTTTAAGCTTACTGCCTAAACAACTTATTCTAGTGACAATAAGACATTTTTAAAGCATCATCTCAATCAATGTTGTACCTTAGAAATAGTTTTAATGAAAACAACTTTAACTACAAGATCCAGTCATCGAAAGCATCTCTGCCCGGATATAAACTAACAATCACAGGTAAACTCTGCTTTGGCTTCGTGTCACAAACATCCTCGTATTGCGCTTCTATGCAAGTGGCCATAGCACGTACACTCAATTGTGATAAATTGTTGGGCATGCAATCAGGTGATTTTGTCGGTGTTAAACAATTTGAAATGCGCTTATTTAGCGTATTGTTGTTGTGTGCAAGCTGGCGAGGACGAATTTTTATGAAGCTTGTAATCGATGGTTGGAAATTACGGTGTCTGTTCTTTAGGTTACGATATTTATACCACTTCTCTGGTATCTTTGGCGTAATACACGGATTACCCTGCACTACAGGCACTGTACTGATGACCTCACGCGGCTTTAGATATGTTACAAAACGTTCCAATTCTGCATGACTGGAATGCTCAGAGTACTCAATTCCAACAATATTAATTTGACCGCGTAATTGTGATTTGGTATTTTTCTCCCAACCGGATGGCCGAAATGCAAGTACGGTATCGAACTGTGTTTGAAATGGTTGGAAATATTCAACTAGTGACTGTTATATAAGAGATGAAACAAAAAAAAATTAATAAAAAAATATCAATGTATATGTTTATATTACTATAACATTAGATTTACTGAGCCTATTTGATTCATTTAGAATTCGAATATATAAAACTGAAACATTATTTGTTACATACATACATTATTGACCAAAAAAAAAAACCATTTTGTATATACATATGTAGATATACAGCAATCGAACTTTATATGAGCCAAAGGGTTTAGTAAATCTAGTGTTAAAATAATAATAAATAATTACGTTACTTACGTGATAACTGACTTTTCCAATCGATATAACATGCATTTGTGCTTTCATGGGATCATCACAGAGTAAGCCACGCACTTCTTCTAAATCCATAGCTTGCAAAGCTTTCAGGCGATTCTTTTCTGTCCATACTTTTAAGCCAAACTCTTGTGCTATACTTGTCCAAAAGCGTTCTTTGCCAATCACATACGAGCCACAGATATATAAAACACGTTCTGCTGGACGCTTATTATGAAAATCTCTTATAACATCTTTGGCCCTTGTAATACTCTCGTGTTGTGTAGAAAAATTATTCTTATGAGCTATATATGTTGTATCTAGATATATAGTATCAATGTCATTATTCCAAAATATCGGCTCCGATTCCATTTCGATTGAGGCACGAAAGTCACCAGTATGTAAAATACAATGTCCGTTGGTCAATTTGAATATGAACATTACGGCTCCTGGACAGCTACATAAAGTAAATGCAAATTTGTAAATTATACATATTATTTGCATTTAAAGATATTACTTACTGATTTGCATCAATTGCAGTGACTTCCACATCGCTAATTATAAGCGGCGAGTTTAGTTCAATTTCGTGCAAATACTCGTCTCCCACAGGTATGAGCGCCCGTACTAATCTTGCTGTAAGTACAAAAACACATGTCAGACAGTTTGTTAAGCTGATTTTTTTTCTTTAGAATATTAAATATATTTATATACATTAAATAAAATTAAACAAACCTGTTATCGGGCTAACATAAATTGGCATGGCAAATTTACGCGTTAATCCTTGATAGTGATCGGCATGGAAATGGGTAAGAAAATAATGTGTTACGCCACTAATCTCACCATACTGAAAGGCATCAACAGCAAAAGTAGTACCAGCTACTCTCTTATAAGGTGGACAAATGCGTGCTTTCTTAACCCTGCCGCCTTTGGAGGTAGATGGCTTCTCCACTGATAGAGTTTTTAAAGAATTCTTACTTTCAGTTAGACACAAATTACTGACTGCGTCACAGCTTGTTTGAGGCGGTGTAGGTGGAGTATCAAACTTTACCTGCTCTTCTTTAATTTGTATTACGTTTTTTTGAGCTGAAGAGATTTTCACAAGATTTTTGGAACACATTTGTTCTTTGTAATTAAATTGTTCTATTTTGACACCTATATCCTTATGGTTCCTGCTTTGATTATGATCTTCTGTTTTTGTTTCCGGGCACAGCGTTTGCAATCCGCTTTTAAATGTTGAATAATTTGGTGAAATCAAACCTCCGTTGTATTTCGCAACTTGAGTATACTTTGCTTCTTCGTGTACGGCTATATCAATGGTTCTTTGATTTACAGGTATGATGATCATCGGTGGGGACTCTTTGGCCACATGACTATCTCTCTCGTTGCCTTCAAACAAAGGCACAGGCAAATTATTTGATTCAATGCTCCCTTTTCTATCTTTTTCCTCTCCTTCATCAACAGAAGAACAAAGATCTATTAAATCATCTAAGGACTGCAAGTTGATTTCCTCTTTAATACGTTTAACAGGATGATTATCAGTCTTCGAGGCACTGGTGCGTTTAAGATTTATCTTTTTTGAGGTTGATATCATATCTGAGAAACCACTTACACTTGACACCGTCGTTGTACTGCATTCATCATTTTCCTTGAATAAGCGTTTTCGTCCTTTAGGTCCCCTTGCTCTACTCCCTCTACGCGATACACTCTTCGTTTTTGATTTAGTCGTTTTTCTGTTTTGTGCAGTTGAATATATTTTTTCCTTCATTGGAAGTGGCTCCACTTTGTACGACTTAGTACAACTTTTGAAAAAAGCATCAATACGTAATTGACTCGGTGGCGGTTCTCTTAATCGCGAGTTTTTCCTTGCCGCAGTATGGATATTTTCCGCAACAACAGATACTTGTGTAGTAACAGCTGAAGCACTCTTTTCAACGGATTCTAATATTTTCTTTCGGGTTGTTGTCGCAGATCTTTTATTTATATTTCGTTTGGCGCGAGTTTGTGAGGATATAATCGGCGTAGTTGGATCATTCTTGGACATATAATTAATATCTTTATTGGTTTCGCTGGAAATAAATTTATACTCAACTAATATATTTTTATAACTGTCCTTATTACGCATAACGTTAAAATTCTTGCTTATCAGATGCCGCAAAATTATTTTACTTCTTTTTCTTTGCGTTTATTAACATTCACAATAAAATATTGTTACGATTTTGCTGAATCAACCTCGATGATTTCGCAAATCTTGCGGGTACGATCACTGGATTGTTAAATAAAAGTTATCAACGAGAACATTAGTTATCGAGACCGATTCGACCATTCCATGTTTTAGTTGCTGACAGCCGACTAGTATATAAGGGCGACACACGCGTTGGTGATTACAATAGAGTGCAGTAATAAAAATAGAATATTGTGCAAGTTGTAATACAAGTAATTGTAAATAGTGAAGTGAATTGTAAATAAAGTTAGTGGCTTTTATTTAACAATCCAGTGATCGTACCCGAAGGATTTGGGGAATCATCGAGGTTGATTCAGGAAAATCTTAGCAATTGGTGTCAGTAGTGGGATTGTTAAATAAATCCCAAAGGACAACAATTGGAAATGGTTAAGATTCAAAATTTGACGGTACCTCATCTCAAAAGGGAATTGGCAAAGCGAGGATTGTCTACAACTGGAAATAAGGCAGAACTGCAATCACGGCTGCGAGAAGCAATAGAAGTCGAAGGCATCGACATGAGCCAATACGAGGACGAAGAGATATCCTTGAAGGACATAGACAAGGAAGAGGCTCTTGATTCTGCGAAGGAATTGGAGCAGCCATCAAGTCAGATTCAGGAAAAGGCTCCTGACTCATCTATAAGTATGGACATGAACATGTTGTTGGCTGCAATTTCACAAATCAATGCCAACATGTCACAAATCAATTGCAACATGACACAAAAGTTGGATGCATAGGACGCCCGCAATTCTGCAATGGATGCCAAGATTTCACAAGTAGAAGGAACAATCGCACAAATACAGCAAAATCTGGTGAGAGACTATGCAGAACTTAAGGAAAGACAGGATCTAATTGAGAGCAAAGTCAACGAATTGCAAGAAAAAATAGAGGATCTAATTGAGACCAAAGTCAACGATTTGGCAGGTCGTGTCCGGGATTTGCAGTTAAATCGTCCAATCACTTCAGTGAACACTCCCAATGTAAAAACACCATCCTTTGACGGTAAAATTCCTTTCCAAGTCTTTAAGCTCCCGTTTGAGAAGACGGCTACAGCAAATAACTGGAGCATAGAGAAAAAATCTGTTGCACTATCCGTTGCGTTGGTAGGACCTGCAGCAGAACTTTTGAAACTACCTGAATATGAGAAATGATTACGACGGATTAATGCGAGCCCTGAAAAGACGCAATGGGACCGAACACAGGAGACAATTTTACCAGATGGAGTTAGAGAAGCGCGACCAAAGACCTAAATAATCTCCACGGGAATATGCTTCGGAAATTGAGAGATTGGCTCACAGCGGGTCACACAGCTGCAACAATCAAGACCCATGCACAACTCCCTCACCTCCCGTGTTACAAACGTTCCCCCGAGACACTTCAGACTCATACAATTTAACTACAACGGACTCCAAGGAAAGATCGACGAGATAGTCGATTTTATGTGACGGGAGCACCTGCCAATATCTGCGATCCAGGAAACAAAACTGAGCGCGCGCTCAGATCTTCTGAGCCGGGATGCCTATAATATAATAAGAAGGGATCGCGAGTGAGATCATGGTGGAGGCTTGGCCTTCATTTTACATAACACCGTGCAGTATCGTCTCATCGACGGCGACATCGACGGCAGGGATACTACCGTTACTAGTTGCCCAGTTGGATACCATCCTAATATAGGTGCGCTACTCAGAGGCGAAAACCGTTTGGTTTTAGGTGACTTTAACGCGCATCACGATCTTTGGCATTCCTGCTTGTCAAATGATCGTCGAGGAATGGAGCTGGCGGAACAGATAGACGATTCGACATTCTGCACTATGTACGAAGAAGCTCCTACCAGGATTGTGGGCAACTGCCATAGCTCGCCTGATATAACAATAGCTAGCGCTGATAAACTGCTAGATTGGTGACCTATGCTGACACTCGCAACAGACCATTTGCCCATAATCATCTCGATTGACATTTTAGACCGCTATTCACACTGCACCCTTCGGTTGACAAAACGAAACGACGAATAACCCGCCATCTGCGCATATTGCCAAACACCAGCGCGACGCTTGACTTCTCCAGGGAAGAGGTTCAGGAGAGTCCGAGAGTCCGTTAATACCTTCGCGAACTCTCTTCCAGTGAATGGAGTTCTCGGAGTCAAATCAGCACCCACTGCAGAACAAGAGCTCGAGCTGCCACGTGAGACCCGCGTAACCCTGGCACAATTAAGATCTGGATACTGTAGCAGGCTTAACTCCTATCTATCCAGACTCGACCCTGACATACCCAACACATGTCCCGCATGCAACAAATCCCCGCACGACACTAACCACCTCTTTGCATGCCCACTTAACCAGACTCATCTAACACCCCTCTCCCTTTGGTCCGAACCCGTCGAAACAGCACGTTTCCTGGGTCTTTACATGGAGCAAGATTGAAAACGGCGACTGGTGAGGACACCCAAGTGGTGGGACAAGTAACATGTGAGGTCACAATAGGGAATGTGACGGTGTTACACAGCTTTATAGTCGCGCAGATTATAGATGAGGTAATCATAGGATTGGACTTCTTGATGCATTGGCTATAATTCCACATACAGCAGCAAACAAGTGGCCTTAGAAAGCAGTGAACTGATTCCACCAAAGTCAGAAGCAGTTGTTTGGGCGAAAATTAATGGAGGTTGTGGGACAAACAAATAGTGGGTTGTCGAAGCAGCACAAAATTCTACACCGGACGTACTTATTGGTAAAACCCTGGCTAAGACGCAAAAGAATGGGTGCATCCCAGTGAGAGTATTAAATGACTTCAGATCACCAGTAAAAATTCCTGGAAGAGGGCAATGTCAAGAGGTGGAAGCCATCATCAACTGCAATGATTCATCTGAAATCGTCTCCATTCGTAGGAAGGACATGGAGGAAGATATCAATGCATGGACGCAAGGGTTGGAAGGCAAGTACAAGCACAAGGCCAGTCAGCTTATCCGCAAATACTCCAACATATTCGACAAGGATTGTAATAAACCAGGCAGGACCAACGTAGTGAATCATTGCATTGATACTGGTGCTTCTAGGCCAATTCGTCAAGCTCCACGAAGTGTTCCACTAGCCAAACGAAAATCTTTGAGTCAAATAATTAAAGAAATGAGCGAAAGCGGTGTTATCGAACCATCGGCAAGTCCATGGAGCTTTCCGGTAGTACTTGTATAGAAGAAAGATGGCCAGTTGCGGTTCTGCGTGGACTATCGGAGACTAAATGATGTCACAAAGAAAGACAGCTATTCTTTGCTCAGGATCAATGTTCACTAGATTCGTTAACTGGCACAGAATGGCTCTCAGACCTCGACCTTAAGAGCAAGTGGAAGTGAATGAAGAAGATAAAGATAAGACAGCTTTTAGTGTCGGCAACGGTCTTTGGCAATTCACGGTAATGCCATTTGGATTATGCAACGCTCCTGCCACTTTTGAAAGATTAATGGACCATGTGCTTAAAGGACTACATTGGAAGACTTGTTTGGTGTATCTGGTTGGCATCATCGTATTGGAAAAAGCTTCGATGAACATCTGAGTAATTTGGAAGAAGTTTTTCAGAGAATAGCTGGCGCTGGTCTTATACTAAGTCCTTAGAAGTGCTCTTTATTCAAGAAGGAGGTGAATTACTTAGGTCATCAAGTAACCACGAAGGGCGTTTGTACAGCGAAGGAAGGAAAAATAGATATTTCTAGTGGAAAGCTGAACAAGAGGAGGCTTTTAAAGCTTTGAACGAACGGCTATGCACTGCGCCTATGCTAGCGTACCCGGTTCCAGGTGCAACATTTATGTTGGATACAGATGCTAGTGTTATGGTCAACATTTTCGAGTTAGAATCAGCGCTGAAGACGCTATGTCCCGTAGACCATGTAATTTGGAATGTAAGCATTGCTCAAAAACCGAGGGTAAGGAAGACATAATAGACGTCCGGCTAATGAGAATTACACTAGCAGAAGAGTGGAACAAAGCCACTTAAGTAAATATCAGCAGGAAGATCCGTATTTGGAACTGATAATGCACGGATTAGAGATGAACAGGCGGCCAAGTATGGAGCAAGTGGCAGCGGAAAGTCCAATCGCTAAGGCATACTGGGCCCAATGGAGCAGTTTAGAATTGATATCTGGCTGTTTGCATAGAGTATGGGAAAGTGAAGATGGCCAGTGCTCTCTTAAGGAACTCCATAACGGTCCTAGCGGAGGGCACCTAGGCATAACGAAAACGCTAGAGAAGAAGCGGTTCTATTGGGTTGTTTGTAGTCAATCAATCGCTAAGTACCTTCCTAACTGCAAGGAGTGTATAACAGCTAAAGGGCCAAAATCACGAAGTCTTGGGCAGATAAAGCAATATAACTCAGGTGCGTCATTTGAGCGGGTTGCCATGGATGTAGCCGGAAACAAATACGTTCTTGTGGTTATGGACTACTTAAGTAAATGGTCTAAGGTCTACCCAATTCCAAACCAGGAAGCGAAAACAGTTGCGGATGCATTCACTAACATTTGGATTACCAGATACGGAGCGCCTATAGAATTGTACTCAGACCAAGGTAGAACCTTCGAATCGGCGATATTCCAGGAAACGTGCCTGACACTTGATATTCGAAAAAACCAAACGACAGCTCCGCATCCTCAATCAAATGCATGTTAGAACGATTCAATCGGTCCCTAGAAGAACACTTGCGGAAGGTAATGGACAAGCATCAGGATGCACAGGAACACCTGCAAGGATACTGCTTGGTAGTGAACTTCAATTGCCTAGTGATTTAAAATTTGGAATAAATGGTGATGCGAGAAGAATTGGGAAGGAAGCGTCTAATGTTTTCGCGGAAGAGTTAAAGGAGATACACGCTCTTGTGCGACAGCGAACTCAAATTATGAGTGACAAAATAAAGGCCAGGTATGACAATGAACTCCGAAGGCTTCCAAAATTGAGATTTAGAGTTGCTATACAATCCACAACGGAAGAGAGGTTTGTCCCCAAAACTTTAAGGCAATTGGGAAGGCCCATACAAGAAAATGAAACGACTAAACGACGTAGTGTATCGAATCCAGACCGTTGGAAGGCCAAGAGGCCAAATGTGTCTGATTGGGACGATCAGACTTAGGTGGAGGGCAGTGTGGTGAAAATGCGAAGCGAATGTCAAATAAAGGAGAGATGCCGATCACTGGAATGTTCCAGAGAGTGAAACAAAAACATTCGTTATCGAGAAGAATTTGATTTTTCCAAGCGGCGGTTGCGAACAATTCATTAAGTATATAAGGGCGAAACTCAACTGCAGAGCTAATCTGTCGTGAAATGAATGCGTTGGTGATTACACACAGTAAAGTAAAAGAAATAGTACAAGTATATTGTGAAAGTTGTAATACAAGTGATTGTAAATAGTGAAGTTAATTGTGAGTTACTGAGAAATAAAAGGACAATGAATAAATTCTTTATAAAATAAGAAACTGCAAATTTAGTTGACGACCGTTATTTAACAATCCATTTATCGGACTCGAATGATTTGGGAAATCATCGATCTAATTCAGCCTAATCGAGACAATAAGAATATTTTGAATCGGCTGATAATAAACATTCAACAATTACTGAGCAAATAATTCCAAGTAAATTCGCTGGAAAACACGGTTGCAAACCTATTTCATATTTTGTGTTGTCATATTATCTAATACCACTTACCAACGAAACCGAGGCTATCGACAAGAAATTGAACCCAATATTACAAACGTTTAATAAAAATGCTAATCAGAACCATAGAATGCATATTTGAATATATATATATACGTTTACCATCAGTACAATTGGTTTTTTTTAGTGTGTTGTTAGTAAAATACAGGCATATTTCTTGTATTCCAAAGTGTAACAATAAATGTTAATAACTTGTAAATGTTAAAACTTACATTTTTGGTTATTACAGGCCACCCACTGCTAAGCCTTGAAATTTCATTAAAAATGCCGGCTCTATACCGAGGTTTCCAAAATTTTCACCCGCTACTCAAAGATACACAATATTCTGTGCGCACGCTTTGCTTATGACAAAGAAAAACATACAAAATTTATTGGTGAAGGAATGTTGTTATGAAGAAAATGTAATTCACAAATATCATTTTGACATATTGTTACGATCTTGCTGATTAACCTCGATGATTTCCTTAATCTTTCGGGTACGACCTCTGGATTGTTAAATAAAATCGCCAACTTAATTTGCAGTCTCTTTATTTATAAAGACTTAATTAATGTCCTTTTAATTATTCGGTAATTCACAATTCAATTACAATTTACGTTACTATTTACAATCACTTGTATACAACTTTCACAATGTACTGTTTTTATTACTTTACTGTAATGTAATCTCCACGAGCTTAATTCACAACTGATTCACGACTGATTGCTGACTGACTCTCTTGCAGTCGTATGTCGTCCTTATATACTTGTTTGCTACGTGAAAACGAAACCCCTGGAATTATTGCGTCGTTTACGATAATCGCCTCTTACGTTCTAGAACGTGCCAGTTGTCGGCTCCCCTCTTTCATCTGTCATTCGCTTCGCATTTTCGCCACACTGCCCTCCACCTAAGTCTGATCGTCCCGATCAGACACATTCGCTGTTCCAAACGCAGCAAGCCTATCTAGGTGGATCACTTTCATCTTGCTTCCTGGGCTCCCAACATTCTGGATTCGATACACTGCATCATTCAGCCGTTTGATTACCTTATATGGACCATCCCAAATGCATTGAAGTTTTTGGGACAAACCTCTCTTCCGTTGTGGACTGCACAGCAACACCAAATCTCCACTTTGGAAGCCTTCAGAGTTCATCGCCTTGTCATACCTGGCCCTCAATTTGTAATGGTTTCGTGGTTTTGGCCCTTTAGTTGCTATGCACTTCTTGCAGTTAGCAACCCACTCAGCAATCGATTGACGACAACCAACCCAATAGAACCTCTGCTTGATCTTCTCCAGCATTTTCCTAGTGCTTAGATGCTCTCCACTAGGACCATTGTGAAATTTCCTAAGAATATCCGGAATTCTTAACCTCGGAACTACTATAAGCTTCCGATAGCACTGGCCATCTTCACTTTCCCATACTCTATGCAAACAGCCAGATATTAACTCTAAACTGTTCCATTGTGCCCAGTATGCCTTCGCGATGGAACTTCCCTTTGCCATTTGTTCCTTACTTGGCCGTCTGTTCACCTCCAATCCGTGCATTACCAATTCCAAATCTGGGTCTTCCTGCTGACATTTTCTTAAATGGCTTGCCTCCCACTTTCCTGCTCGTGTAATTGTTATTCGCCGGACGTCTATTATGCCCTCAGCTTTTGAGCATGGTTCGCGTCGTCTTTCCTCTGTGTTGGAGTCCGACTGGCATTCGCGTGCGAAGTGACCTGCTTTTCCACAACTGAAACACTTCCCAACCTTCTTGACACCCGAACGATTCATTCCTTCTATCGACTTCAGAGTTTTCAATATTTCAGTCCTCACATCTGGTGTTTCTCCCTCCAAATGCTTCGTTTTGAAGGCTGGCTTACATAGCAGCGAATGTTAACTTTGGATTCGCATAAGTCTCTCGCTTGGTGTACACGTCTCTAATTCCGCTGATGAACTTCTGAATTTTTACTCTTTCTATATGCTCACGCGATGTGTTCCCAATGGCTAAATGAGCCAATCTCTCGATTTCAAAAGCATATTCCTGCAGAGATTCGTCGTATTTTTGGTCACGCTGTTCCAGCTCCATCTGGTAAATTTGCCTCCTATGCTCGCAACCATAGCGCCTTTCCAGGGCTCGCATTACTGCGCCATAGTTATCCCTCTCATATTCGGGAATAGTCAGCAAAATATCCGCTGCAGGACCTTTCAACGTAACAAATAGCGCAGCGGATTTTTCCTCGATGGTCCAATTATTTAACTCAGCCGTCTTCTCGAACTGGATTTTGAAGATCTGTAATGGAGCTGTGCCGTCAAAGGATGGTGCTTCTACCCACGGGCCGTTCATCGATCTGGCTGGACGATTCAATTGCAAATCTCGGACACGTCGCTCGAGCTCGTTGATTTTGGTCTTAATTAGCTCCTCTATCTTATCTTGCCGCTCTTCGGTTCTGTCCTGCCTTTCCTTAAGTTCAGCATTGCCTTTCACCAAATTTTGCTGTATTTGTGCGATTGTTCTTTCTAAGGATGATATCTGCTTCCACTGTTCAACCATTTTTGATGTAATGCTGGCATCCTGTGCATCCAGCTTTTGTGACAGCATGGCATTCCGTTCATCCAACTTTCGTGAGATGCTGGCGTTCATTGCAGACATGTTTTGTGAAACTGCAGCCAATAACATGTTTATTTCCATGCCTGTAGATGTGCTAGGAGCCTTTTCATGAATCCTAATTGATTGCTGCTCCTCTTCTTTGTCAATGTCCTTCAAGGATACCTCTTCGTCCTCGCGATGGAATTCGTACTGGTTCAAGTCGACGCCTTCGACTTCCATTGATTCTCGCAGTCTCGATTGCAGCTCTGCCTTAGTTCCTGTTGTAGATAATCCACGTTTTTCCAGTTCCCTCTTGAGAGGAGGTATCGTCAAATCCTGAATCTTCACCATTTTTTTTAATTATTATCCTCTGGAATTTATTTAACAATCCCACTTCTGACACCAATTGTTACGATCTTGCTGATTAACCTCGATGATTTCCTTAATCTTTCGGGTACGACCTCTGGATTGTTAAATAAAATCGCCAACTTAATTTGCAGTCTCTTTATTTATAAAGACTTAATTAATGTCCTTTTAATTATTCGGTAATTCACAATTCAATTACAATTTACGTTACTATTTACAATCACTTGTATACAACTTTCACAATGTACTGTTTTTATTACTTTACTGTAATGTAATCTCCACGAGCTTAATTCACAACTGATTCACGACTGATTGCTGACTGACTCTCTTGCAGTCGTATGTCGTCCTTATATACTTGTTTGCTACGTGAAAACGAAACCCCTGGAATTATTGCGTCGTTTACGATAATCGCCTCTTACGTTCTAGAACGTGCCAGTTGTCGGCTCCCCTCTTTCATCTGTCATTCGCTTCGCATTTTCGCCACAATATCTTTAATCTGTAAAACTCTAGCATTATCTCAAAAGCGAATTCGCCGTAATTCCAATGCAACCCGGGTTGTGAATTGTCACTAATCATAAACAGTTGAGCAAATGTAAAGAGCAGCGATATAATCTACTTTTTCCTCGATTTTGAAAGCAGTTGTCGATTGGTGATCATTGTACAGCCTCCATAGTAAAATAACTTCTCGTCTATTTCCGCTACCGGCGAACAGCTGAGATCACCTGATCGTTTTCGTTTCTCATTTCGGTTGTCATTCGTAACTTCGAGCGCTGGGATGCATTAGCATGCATTACATTGGAGAAAAAAAAGTACCTATAACCAAATGACATAAAATGATGCTGAAATCGGAAAAAATTATAATTTATTTCATTATTAAGTACGTGGGAAGTGTAAAAAATAAAACTTACAAGTTATTTTCATTAATATTTGAATAGTTTATTAACTTTTTTATACATTTAATAAGTAATTGTAATATTGAATGGGACCTCATAAATGCAACCATGCGTCATTATTTTCTTTATTGTATTTCCTCCTATTCGCATTTCAATATGCAGATTTATTGTTTTGTTGATGAAGGTAAATATAGTTTTCGTTATTAAAAACTCTTATTTACTAATGAACTTTTTCATTTATAGGTAAAGGAAGTGGTGAACTACTAGCCATATTTGATCTACGACGTATACAAAAGGTTTTTATTGGGTTATTGTATTTCCTTTTGTATACGTAACAAGATGCAGATTTATTGTTTGGCAGACGAAGGTAAATATAGTTTTCGTTATTAAAAACGCTTATTTACTAATAAACTTCTTGATTTATAGATACGGGAACTGCTGTACTCCGCATGCATACGCATACGTATATTATACCTCGGTGCCATGAGCTGCTATACGAAACCATATGGAGCGCAGTCGCAAGGATAGGATGGCAAGTGCCAATTGATTTTTGTTGAACCTAGACACACACGCTGCAACAAGACAAATAATATTCTGTCACCTAACAACAAATGTAAATCCCAACATATTTTCCGCTTTATTATATTGGGATGGTGATATGCTTAGGCATGTAAATTTAGTGTGCCCTAGAAGGAAATACGCGATACTGTGATTTGTGAAAGGTTTGCCGCAATGGTGGTAGTACATTTAATGACTTAAATTTAAAATAAATACACAGAAACTTCTACAAAATACATGTTTGAAATCTGCCATATATGTTTAAACAAAATGTGTGCTATATACAGTTTTCAGTGAGTTCCGCCTAATAAAATCAAGTTGTTGTATGTATATTCCCGTATAGAATATTCTTATTTTGGGTCTTATGAGTTCGTATGTGTACAAGTACCTGAAGAGCGGAATTTTAATCCAAGTAAAAAATGCATCTAATTTTTTATGAAAATTGCTTTATTCTTGTAATATAACTTCATATAATTTAATAAAAGTGTTAAATACATGTGTCAATGAAACCAACAAAATATGTTTTATTGAATATTGTAGTTTTATTAATAAAAAACATTTTAGCAAGCATGTTATATACAATACATATGTATACAGTAAAATGTACTTATTTTCAACTACGGTTTATAGCAATTTGTTTATGTGTTAAGTTAAGTACATTGTATTGTATTCTAAAATTTATTGCTATTCCACACCACCACTGAGGTTGCAATAAAGGCGCATTACCGATCTTTTTTTGGTGTTCGGTTCCCCAATAGGCATATTCTCACCCATATACATAAGTATTTACATAAAAATTGACTGGACAAACTACAGTTAAACAAAATGGTTTAAAATTCAGGTACCAATTGCAAAATAAAAAAATAAAAATAAAAATGAACTTCAATTTCAAAATATTTACACTTAAAATATCACAAAATAAGAAAAATAAAATAAAAAGACAAAAAGAAAAATTTAAATAAAAACTAAAACATATCCAAGTTTACTTTATAATGTTTCCTATGCGTCCTGCTGAATTTCTGAAAATAAAAAAGAAAAAATAATTAATAAAATTTTCACAAAATTAAATGTGCCTCTTAACCATCGTACAGGCCTACAAGTAACAAAACTCCTAATTTTCACACATACACTCTCACTTTTTTACACATACATGTTTAACAGAACGCTGTGTGAAGAACAGAAATTGGAATAAGAATAGAATGGAATGAAAAAGCGAATTTGGGAATAGGCACCAACCGCAGGCATGAGCCGCGTGTTGCCTATCAACTATTTTTGCTACGTTTCCATGAATTTTGAGCAAAAACCGCTAGTTTTAGTAGAAAGTGTTGCCGTGCTAAATATATTTGCTATGAAAGTTTTAAATTAGTTTTCAGAGTTCATTTTAAATTTAAGAAGATTTAAAAAAACTAAAGGTGGAGATTACACTTAATTGATGGTAATGTATTATATATATAAACTTTATTATTATGGGGGGCTTAAATTCAAAAATTTTAAAATTTAAGTCTCTTATTAAAACCTAAATTTTCATAATAATTTAACATTGATTACATCCCTGTGAGACATTACTTCAATTTTAATAGCGATGAAAACGGAAAGTTTAAATTTCGGGAAATAGTGATAGTATTATATTATTACATTTTCCTTTGATATTTCATTGCTGTGCATATAATAATTTGTTATTCCAACTGAAAAATTTTAAATTTATTTGAATTCAAATTATATACATTCAGAATATTTTTACTCCTGTTAGGGACTTAGTAAACTTTTATTGTACATATGTCTATAGTGAGATATGATTCAGTTTTGGACTAAATCATTCAAATTTTTATGCAATTTTTCTACAATTGTACATGCCTGTGTGTGTATATGTATGTGTGAATATATTATATTCATAACCCTGCCAACTAGCACTGGGTAAAAAACTAGATAATTGATGGTGTGGAAAAGCAATACTTAAAAACTTAACAAAGGATAATTAAAAAGAAATTTAATATTTTGTATATATGTTTTTAGTTTTGTATAAACTAATAAGTAAAAACTTGATGCTTTTTCAATATTTGCTACTAAAAAATGCGTTAGTACTATTACTTCTCTTGATATTTATTTCGTCCCTGGGTCAAAAAGTGGATTATTTCGATCAGGTGATCTCAGCTGTTTTTTGATCACATGGCAGTTTTTCTACTTGTAGGCCTGTACATAATGAATGAATGAGAAATAAACATTACATATGCATAAAAAAACAAACGCAGGGTTGTACCTACATCGGATCAGTTTTAATATTTTGGTAAATAACTTTGTAATTATTTTTCCTATTCTACTAAATTTATGGAAAAAAACGATTGCACATATTTGAGCGAAATCTTTCCAAGAAGTTTTATTAATCTATTGAAAGAAAATATTCAAAATTTGTGTAAACATACTTGATGTTCTTAAATTATTAACACAAATTCTTGCAACACAACAACCCTACTTCGAATTCATTGCTTCACGAAGCCCAGGCTGTGATTTACGACACCCTGGCTGTTTCACAGCACCCTGGTTTGACAACCGATAAAAGGAACCGATTGAAGAAGGAAGTAAAATGGAAACGGAGTTAGGTTACTATGGAGGCTGTACAATGTTGGTGATTAAGCTTTTATACAGGATTTTCTAATAAACTCTTATTGGAATTCCACCTATCAATAATCCCTGAACAAAGAATAAAATATATAATTACTTGCTGAATATCAATTACAGTAGTCGGTTATAAAATTAATATTGATAATAATTTAATTAAAAAAATAAAGAAATTGGAAAAAAACACCTATTTAAGGCAGGCAAATGAAAAGTGTGAATATGAAAATGGAAAAATCTATAACACGAAGTGGAAATGAAAATGAAGTGAATGAATTTTTACGCAAATGGTTTGGCGCAGCGTACGTTGGATAAGTGTATATACATATATGTAGTTTTATCGGTGCGAGAATTGGGATGATTAGAACAGTGGAGTCTTAGTGCAGTGTGGTAAAGGTGAAACTTGTTTTAAGACTCCCATGGTGTTAAATGGAATATTTTAAAAATAGGTTCAAGAAAATTGTAGCAATAAGGCAAAAAGAAATAAATATATTTGTAAAACAAAAGAAATTTGATCCCTATAGTTTTGCTTGGGTGCATCGCATGTTTTTTGTCACTTGGGGAAATAGATCTTAAATGCAAAGAAAAATGAAAAACAATTTAATAGTAAAACATACAAGAAACGAATGAGTTGTGGAAGTGGTGTAAATAAATTGCGAGCAAAGTAGTCAAACATAAAAATTGGTGTAAAAATATTACTATATATCGTATATATACATATATATACATATATATTATGATAGATGCTGTAAAAGGAGGGAATGGAGACACGTCGAACGACCAACTTGCCCATGAGTGACTTACAAATAAACAGCATTTTCGGCTACAAATGCATATTTTTCTACAGAGCAGGATTGAATGTGGGCTATCTTATAAGAATGCAACTCGGGCAGTGATGGTGGTGGAGGAAGATAACAATTGTGTGATTGGAAGTTGAGCTGCGAACACGTTCCAGAAGCGAGCGTAAGTAGCGTAATAAACCGAATAACTACAATCATACATACATATGTATATAAATACTTAGCAGACACATTCCGTGTGAATATAAATTAAATAATTGAGCTGCTGCGAATTCTTGTCTGCCATATTATCGTATCTGTGAACTGATTTGCAATGATATTTTCAATTCACTCCTTTTTAGTTGATGTATGAGGCATGTACAGTGGTGGCCAAAGTCTACATACACCCGCTCTTTTCTTTGAATTGAGAGTATAAAAGTTTTAGGAAATTTAACGATACAGGTTATTTCAACTATTTTCCCTTATCATAAAAAAACAAAAATATATCATTTTTTAACATAAAATAGTAAAGCAGTCACAAAAAAACGTAAATCCAACATTGACAAAAGTCTACATACTGTACATACATAACTTATCTTAGCGTAAAAACTTTGGTTAGCATCAGGTAACATGATCTTTTTAGTATTTGAAGTCGTCGTGGCACCGAAGCTACTAAATTTGTCAATCCTGAAGGAGTAATACTGTCCCAAGCTTCAATAAGAGGTTCTTTGAGTAATGCTGAGCTGTAAATCTGATTTTTTCTAATTTTTCGCTCAAAAATCTAGACATATTCAATAACATTCAAATGTGGGCTTTGAGGTGGTGTGTGTAGTTGCCTTGGGGCATGATAAAGCAACCAATCCTTAACAATATGGACCGTATGCTTTGGATCGTTATCCTGTTCAAAGATCTAGTTTGTGCCAAGCTATTAACTGTCTACCGAAGGCTTCAGATTAGTTTCCAACGATGACTTATATTTCAACCGATCCATATTAGATGCCGCTTCAACCCTCTGCGGGTTAGGGGTTCACGAATTTACCCGCGGTAAGGCATGCCTGTCGTAAAAGGCGACTAAAATCCAATAGTTCCCGCGACAGTCGAGTCTTTTTACCGGAACGACCCCGATTTTTGTCCGGCCAAGGACTGTCACTTCCGCAATATTCCCCGAACCTCTATTTGGGCAATTTTCTGCGGTCACAACAAGAACATCAACAACAGATGCCGCTTCATACCTGCACGTCGAATAGCGGAAATCCGCCCTCATTTCCCCACCGAAGCGGCGGAATAAGTGGGAGGAGCACTTAAGGCCCTGCAATCTCCTCTGGGGTAACTAAGGTCTAGGATATAGTTAAATCGTTGTACAATCCGACGAGACGGAATGATCGGGTGGAAATTTCATTCGGTGATTACGCCTCGTCGGACCCGAAAAGGTGTGCGAGCTATTTTAGCCGGTTATTTACACAGCACCCTTCGGTTGACAAAACGAAAAGACGCGTAACCCGCCGTCGGCGCAAACTGCTAAACATCAGCGCGACGCTTGATTTCTCTAGGGAAGAGGTTCAGGGGGTTATCGGGAACGCGAAAGCCTCCAAATCTATCGGCCCCGACGGAATAAGCATGCAGCGGGAGCAGACTATTTCACCAAGTCTGTCTTTGACCACTCTAATTATACCCTACGTGTGGAAACTGCATAGAGTGGTACCGCTACTAAAGCCGGGCAAACCCGTAAATAAAGGAGAATCATATCGTCCGATATCTCCTTTCCCCAGTATCAAAGACAATTAAGGCCTTGCTGCTCCCGTCTCTTACACACCATCTGTGCCCAGCTACACATCAGCATGGCCTCCGGAAAATGGACAGTACCATAACATTTCGATGCTCCTTTACCGCCACTGGGCGTGTCTTTGATCTCATATGCCGATGACTATTCGATTTTGGCGTCTGGCCAGGATATTGATAGCCTATGTTCGAAAATAAATTGCTATCTCGCCAACATTTACATCGACAACACGCGAAATCCTCCGCCACCCTTTTCACCAGCTGGACGAAGGAGTATCGGCTTGAACTCAATGTGAAGGTCGATGACCTAAAAATTCTCACCATGAACAACCCAAAGTTACTGGGAGTAACATTTGATATCCTGCACTCCGCATACGACTGCAATTGCCGCCAAAATACAGAGCAGCAATAAAATCCTCAAATCGCTAGCCGGTAGCATCTGGAGGAAAGACAAAGAAACGCTGCTGGCAACGTACAAGGCTATTGACGGGAAACCTCCTGATGGCGCCGGAGCACCACTTACACAGTGAAATATCTATGCTCCTAGTCAAGGAGCATAATGTTATGCTGTGTAAGCAATATCTGCTGGGATGCTACCGTAGGGATCATCCCAACAAACACTTATTGGAAGCTGAACCACCACCTAGGCACATCAAGAAGGGAGTACTTGACTACCGGGACGACGTACAGCAATACAGACAAGACCCGCTGGACAGGACGGCGTACAGACAGGCCATAAACACCATTAACCGAGAGTCCGTTAACACCTTCCTGAACTCCCTTCCCATGAATGGTGTTCTACGAGTCCAATCACCACCCAATTATGATCTGGATACTGTAGCATGACATCAACCACCTCTGCATGCCCACTTAACCCGACTCATCTAACACCCCTCTCCCTCTGGTCCGAACCCGTCGTAACAGCACATTTTCTGGGCCTGCCGTTAGATGACTTCGATGACTAGAACTAAACTTGCCTGAACCTAGACGGGGTTGGCGTATAGCCGCTATAACAACAACAACAGATGCCGCAACTGCTCCCCAAACCATAACGTTGCCGCCATCATGCTTTACTGTTGGTACTATATTTCAATTCGTCTGTAAACAAGACTTTTTGCCAAAAATCCATTCCCTTGTCTAAATGTTCTTTAGCGAACTCCAAGCGAAGTTTACGATTTTTTCTGAAATAAGAGGCTTTTTACAAGGCGTTCTACTGTGGAAGCCGTTATCGTTCAAAGCTCTTCGAATTGTTCTTAGATGGACACATATTCTGGATGAGCTTGCGATATTTTCGGCTAATTTTGGAGCAGTAACTTTAGGATCATCATTCATTTCCTTTATTTCATTTTCATTTCATTTCTCTTCGAGTTAGTTTCTTCGGGCGGCCAACACGCGATTTATTTTCTGTGGATCCATTTTTTTTTCAAAGTTTTTTACAATGATCTGTGCCTTGGTGGACTTAAGTTTAAAAATTTTGAAATTTCACCATGCGATTTCTTCTCTTTTCTGTGCTGAATAACCAAAATTCTTACGTCAATGGACAATTCCTTTCGCGGAGCCAATGTTGATGCTAATGTGTTTAAACCGCAACTAAGTTCAATACTAGCAAATTAGAAAACATAATTTAAAAAAAATTAATAAAAAAGGGACCTAACCCCCATAACAATACAGCATATCGGCATAATTGCTCATAAACCCGTGATGTATGTAGACTTTTGTCAAGGATATTTTTGGGTTTTTTCACCATAATTGTTTTATTCTATGTTAGAGAATGGATTTGTTTTAATACACGTGATTAGAAATGGATTTAAAATAAAACTGTATACCTACATTTTTCAGTAAAGAACAGATTGTACTTTCTACACAACGAATACAGGCGGTATATGTAGACTTTTGTCCGCCACTGTGCATACATGTATGCAATGAATATGTACATATATCCATCTTGTTGTGCAAATTGTGATGGGAATTATTCGAAATGAATTGGTAAGCCTGTAATTGAAAAATATATCTGAACAATAAACTTGTTCATGTGCACTTGTACAGTAAAACATAATTCAAATTCAAATATGTAATATGTATACATATGTACATTTTTACATACACACACCAAAGATGCTTTAGGACTAGTGGGGTCGATATTTTTTGTAGATCGAAGATAAAAATCTGGGACTATATTCATTTGCAAGTATTAACAAAAAATTTAATGGGGTTACAGAAATAGTGTAACGGTTCGCCCGTCGTCTCTACATGTTCATATGAACGCTGGTTGTAATAAACCAAAATTTACCGAAACTTGACTATAGTTAATGTACTTGAGTTAACGCACAACCACAACTAAATTAATGTACTTTAATTTATTAAGTTGGAAATTAACGTTGTGTATTTACACATTGCTGCTTATACTTGCATCTACCGGTGTTTTCAAAGTCGTTATAATCATATCCAATTAAATCAGTTTGGTGCTGGGAAATCTGGCACCTAATACATGGATATTTACATCCTATCCAACTCACACATATAAACTAAAGAGTTATATTATTGATATATTTTATCGATTTTGATTTCTCGGGGCAACATAATGACAACATAATAATTATTAGACGTCACTTTATTGATACTAATGTACTTTCATATTGCCAGTTATAAACAGTTTGCTTTATGATATTAACTGCAAAGTTCGTCCGTTTATCTCACTAAATCTTGCGAATAGCTAGACCCATTTAGCTAATTTTCATCTTGAAATATTTATGGTAGTTCAGAGAAGGTTGAAAACGATTAGAAATATCCGGGTAGTGGATCAGGAACTGACCTATTCGAAACTTCGAATTTATGATTTGATTTTCATGAAATTTGGTATATACTTAGTAGGGACATAAATACTGTTGCACACATTTTATGCTATAAAATAAAAAATACGGAATGTTTTTGGACCAATTTTTTTTACATATTTATTGATATATATTGTATACAAAAAAGCAGTATTCATTCGAAATGCGCGCCTTTGGCCTTCACGCACGCCTTAAGTCGGACTGGCCAATCATCAATAGCCGCACGCACCTCCTCCATTGGGAAATTGGCCACAGCACGAATCAAAGCTGTCTTAAGAGAATTGTGGCAAACCATGTCCGCTAAAACTATCCACAATTTGTAATCCAGCGGGGTCAAATCAGGACTGCCAGAGGGCCACTCTTCAGAGGAAATGAATGCTGGTAAATTGTTTTGGAGCCAGATTTGAGTCGTTTTAGCTTTATGGGCCGAAGCAGTCTTGCTGAAAAGTCCATGATTGGTTTTGGAACATGGAATGGTTAAGTGGTCTTACAACAGCTTCCAAAACGGTTTCTTGGTAAACTTTGGCCGATGTTTTGACCCCTTGTTCGCAAAAATGCAAGTCAGTTACCCCATCATAAGAGACACCCCACCAAACCATGACTGAAGCTGGGTGATGACCTTTTTCGACCCGTGGAATCAAGTCAGATGCTTCCTTAGATGACCGTGCATACACCCTATCATTTTGTTTATTAAATTTTTCCTACACGGTAAAATTTTTTTCATCGGTAAACAAGATTTTTTTGTTCAAGTTATCAGCGTGCTTCACCGAAAGACGTTTGCATTTTACCACCCTATTTTTTTCAAAGCTGCAGTCAACAAATGTCCGGTACGGCGTTTGAAAGTACCAAGTACCAAGTCTTTTTTAATAATTCGACTCATGGACTTTTGCGAAACATTCATCTCCCGGGCCATGATTTTCAGTTTTCGGAGCGGATTTCGCAGAATTCTTGATTTGACAGCGTTGATGACTTGCGGCGTTCGAACTGTGCGTGGACGGCCCGACCGGTGGCGGTCTTTAACATCCCCAGTCTCCTCAAACAGTTTTATGCACCGGTAGACGAACATGCGACTAATGCCGAGCGGACGGAGTGTTTTGAAAATATCACCTTTTTTCATTTCACACTTAAAAAGCGCTATAACAGCGATACGGTTTTCATTATCTGCGATCGTTTCGAAAAAGTCGGATTAATTATTTTGATTTATTTTCTTTTAACCAGATACCGATCTTTTTGAAATCAAAATATGTCTTGATCGATTATTTTAATTTTTGTACAAATGCTACTTATAGAGAACTCTTCTTTCCCTGAAATGGATCAGGAACTAGGGAAGAAGTTGAATTTGCTTGAAACTTAGCACGTTAAGAAGAAAATTGATTAAAAAGTTATAGGTATTTTATTGGGATGAAAGGTTAACGGTTTAGCTACAAGTAGATTTACTTCTACTTTAGTTTTTCATGCTATACGTTTTCATTGGCATACATACATACAATGCACATACAAATAGGTACATAAAATTATATAAGATTTGTGGGCTAGGAAATATACGTAAGTATATGCATATTATAGATATGTACATGTTTATTACGCGCGTTTGTATTCCAGTGCAAATGAAATTTGTTTATAATTTCTTAAATAAAATGTGTAAGCAAGCGTACATCGTTTTGGAATTTTGATTTTTGTGGCCTCTAGAGAGCTTTCTGAAACGCTGCTTATATTTATATTTTGCATTGCATACACTATGATGTTTAAAAATATACGGAATGCATGTATTCGTATTTTTTTTTTTAAATTAATCATAAAATATTTCTAACAAATATTAAATTATTATTACCAAAATATGAAATTAGTTCTACATATATTTGAAAAATTTCTTATTATTTCATTAAACTACTATATAAATTTGGAAAATTGAGTAAAGTAGTACATGAAAATTTTGAATAGTAGGCTATGTGCATTGAAATGAAAAACCGGAAAACCGTTTCAAAGGCCATAAAAGGCCTCTATAAAATATACATACATATATACATGTATGTACATATATACATATGTATGTACATGGGTACACATTAAAATTTACAAGTAGAAAAAGGAAAAAAGTAATTGAATTTATACAGAAAAGATAATAATAAAATGTTTAAATTAAACATTTTTTTTAAATTTTCTGAGTTAAACTTGAGCGCACTAAATTTCTACTTGTATGAATCTATAAAATTTCTTAAATTTTCTAATTTTGATATCCATACCCCATTTTTCACTGAAAATAATGGTCGATTATAAGCCGGTAATGACAGACCATTATATTTTCATTAAAAAATTGTACATAAGTAAGTACATGAATATTACTTCTAAAAACATTTTACATGAACCTCTTTAACTATCTTTTCTTCTTCTTCTTCTAACTTCCCTTGAGAACTAAAAACTAATCTTTATAAGCATATATTGCATTAATAATTATTTCATCAACATTTAAGTACCTGCTTAATCTATTTTGGTTTGTCCGTTTATTGTGAAAAATGTGTTGCAACACTTGGCCTGAATGTTTATTTGATTTCAAAATACCCAAAACAATTGTTAATTATATAAATATTTCTTTTTTTTTTGTGTCATTTTTGTTGTCCAATCAAATTTTCAATCACATTCTTCTAATTTTAATTTTTTCAATAAACTGAAGTATGTGTACATACATACATTCATATGATACATAAACACATGCAGATCCATATGTAGCTGGGCACCTCGGTCTCATTTGGTGGAAGGCATTTAGCTCTAGCGTTGCGCGTGCGTTCCGCTGAAGGAAAGAACTATTTATATATAAACGTACATATTAACATATATCAAGCGGTAATTTAGGGAGTTCCGTTTCTCCCTCCCCTATACCCTACGAATTTGTTGAATTGCTGTTCATCTATTCTGCTTATTTATTAAAACATGAATATGTACATACATATGTACGGAGGTATGTGCTTCTTCTCTAAAACAATAAACAATCAAATCTACATACTTACGTAAATACCAACCTACACATGATTTTAAATTCTCCTTGAGCGTCTCTAAATTTTACAATTAGTTCCTTTCTACCGCAAAAATTCTTTGTCATTATGACCTTCCTCTGATGATGACAGCAACAAAAAACAAAATTTGACTAACCTCTTCAACACATTTAAATCTGGCTATTTAAAGCAGAAATATATCAAATTCCACTGAAGTTGGATTTTTAAATAGGTATGTAAATATAAGTCAAAGCTTACCATATTAACTTGCATATTCGAACAGGACTAACGAGATGAAAGGTAGTTTCCGTTGATCGGCTGTTCTTATAAGGATGATAAAACGTTTACAAAATTGGTTCTGTCTTTCTAATATTTTAGCATTTAGAAAGTTAGGCTTAAGCGTCTGAAATCTTTAGCATCATGTGTTGTTTTTCGTGGTTGAATGAATGAATGTGACCATCGAATATCCTCAGACTGATACTACATACTACGTTAGCGGGAGAGTGTCAAGCTAAGATCAAAAATCAGTGTCATATGCTTACGCTCTTCGATAGCTCTTATATATGGGATTGGTCTTGATCGTGGTCTTGGTTGGGGTTGGATCAAGGTGTCAAACGATTCCAGTCCGATGATTAGTCTGGTTGGGACCCTTAAATAGCCCATTCTTGAACGGATCTTCTTGGAAGCAGACTAGATAAGTATTAGTATTTATGGGCTTACGGAGTACTGCCGGTCTCTGCTCGGGTCGACACACCCTTCTATGCTACTCGTGGGACTAATGATCGAATTGATCACCGAAAAAGAAAAAAAAACAACAACAACCAATAACCAAAACAAAACATTAGAAGGCCGGCACTCTAAAGAAAACGTCGGAAGAGGAAAAGCTCAAACACTTAAAAACCGGTCCAAGGTGCAAGGGTTATCCTCATCAATAAGGCCAATATATATAGGGGGGTGAAAAATCTTTTGTCTCGGGTACCAGCGAAGCCAATGCATAGAACCCAGTAGAACCCTTATCTACGTCCAAAGCATTCAAAAAACCTGAGAATTGTCAGGATCATAAAACGATGAGTTACAGAGGTAAAAGAATTGTCGCAAAGAATCTTAAAAAATGCGCTAGGGTGGATGCCGCGAATTACTAAACGTGATGGCTAAGCAGTTTTCTATGAATCTACTATGGGTACCAGCGCATAATAATATCTAGGTAACGAAATGGCGGACCAGCTTGCGCAATATGTCGCAATGTGCCTAGAGACAAAGATGGCTAGATACGAAACTCCCTAAAAATGTAGATAAATGGGTTCCCCGATTATTTTCTTTGTGCTGGTAACAAAGCCAAATGAAGAAACTTTGAACAGCTGATGTTTAACAAACCTAATTACCACTTAGTAAATAATGAAACGCTTCGTTTTTCACCAGAAAAGCAATTTAGGTTACCAAGAAATTTTCATTAAGCACAGTGAATTTATATATTAAATTTAAGAGCAAATATTGTTTATATATTGTAACGTTTTTCGTAGCTACCCTCGATTTCCAAATCCTTCGAGTCCGCTCACTGGATTGCTAAATAAAACTTCCAAGATTTGTTCGTTTGGCCTCTTAATCGTCAGGAATTTACTCAACGTTTATTTTGTCTGCGTTTTCTACTCGTCTCTGGTGTGATAGCGGCTGCCGCTCTTTTTATACTTGAGGGTGACCCAAACATTCTGTTCACGCGCAGGGCGTGCCATCATAAAGAATTTGTATAGAAGATGAAGAACTTGAAAGCTTAGATTGAAGTTTCTATGCGTGGCAACTTTTGGAGACTTGAGACTTGAAATAGCGGGTTCAAAGATACATCGATTGTTCCTTATTTGCTAACAATGGGCGCGTTAAGTGACCTAAGTGTGCTGATGCGTAACCCGAGTTCAATATTGGCCTTGTAGATCCAATTGAGCCATGAAAACCGTATTAATCGCTTTAAATGATTAGGAGCGGCATATGGCCTATATGTGATATGTATGATGGCTTACAAATTTGTATTTATGTTCTTACTAAGGCCGTCACATTTATTACAGTCTTCCCAGTTTTAGATCCAGTACCTCCCCACTTCCCGAAACCTTTTATAACATAGGAAACCAACAGACATAGGTTTTGCGTCTTCCTACGGTGTCTCTTACTTCATAGTCTGAAGACATTTCTTTGATGAAAATTATTTATTCTCTCTCTTAGATCCAACTATATTAAAATCGAACCTATTTTTACCTCAGAGATATTCAGGCCTCAAATTGGCGTCGACACTTTCGAAAAAACAACAACCGATACTATTTTATCCCAAATAATGTAGATAATAGGTAGAGACATTTTCATGTGGTGTAGTGGGGGCATAATCATAAGAATTCGTTATTTTTGTAAAAAAAAAGTAGCATGTTTTGCGTTGTTGTTTATTCATCCATTTGAGTTCTGCTGTGTGTTTCTCTTTCAATTCGCTTCTCGACTAAATGTTGAAATTGCTGTTTATTTTTTTCCTTTGGAATGAATTCTGTCTTAACAGCTTTTGATGTCTTTAATTTAGATTTATTTATTCCAAATGCTGCGAATCCAGCACTTATATATAGTAGTTGAAGTGGTTGTTTTTGTTGTTTTTAAGTTTAATATTTTTGTACTTATTTTTTACCAAAAAAAAAAAAATTGGTTGATAATCAAATTAATTTAACAAAAGGTGCTGTGATCTCTTGTTCTTATTTTTTTAAAGATTTGTTTTTATTTTAGAATATTTTGGCCGAATCAGTCAATATTCTCAAGATTTATTTTTTGTATTAAAAATCGAAAAAATCTAAAAATACATGTATGATCGGTACATGAAACAGTACGAACAACTAGATCACTTACTAAAAAATGTAGCCGTACCATATTTGCAACAATAGAACATACAAAAAAATGCGACACTGTCATAAAAAACCTAGGCAACCCACAGCCAGACAAAATAAAAAACAAGTTAAGTTGGACTGAAGCTACAGAGAGTTGACACGCGCCTTGTAGATATATAAAGGATTTCTAAAAGTTTTAACTATATAGAATGAAATCTATAAATAAAAATAGTATTTCAAACGTAAAACTAAAATCAAATGTAATATAATCTAATTTAATCTAATTTAATGTAAAAAGTTAATTGAATAAAATGAAATTTGATATATGAACCCACATACATATGTATGTAGTCTCCAAACAAAAATCAAAAAATTTCATTTTAACATTATCTTCAGCTAAAATACTTTAGAAATATTTCAGAAAATTCAAAATTTCTCAATTCAAAATTTCTTTAAAATCCTTCTGAAGCTGCAAATAGTAAACAAATTCATAAATTAAATGACCGTTAAGATTTTGCTTTATGTTATGGCATATTTAGATGTCCGGTGCGACAGGAAAACATTTTGTTATAAGTGCGTGAAAGAAAAGCTTGGCATAGATTTTTTTTCTAAAAAGATTGGAGCGTCTAGTGGATGTTCATATGAAGCCAATTGTGGACGACTCTCAAAGGTACAGCACGCATAAAAGGGTAGTAAATACCTTTCAACTTTTTACATATCTGGAGCATTCACCATATGACGTAAAAATGGACTTTCCAGTCCCATACAGGAAATCGAAGAATGCTTAGGAAACCCGTCTTATCCTATATGAACGCCTATGAGAACGATCAAAGGTCTTTTTTTCTTAACATCGGTAGGCACCGCTTACGCCATCACAACCGAGCCAACAATAGCATCTTGGTCGTTTCTTCTCTTCGCCAAATATTTCCAGCAGAGTGGATCGTTGTATGCAGCGTTTTCACCCACACGAATGGCAGAACCAGCTTGGCACCGTCGCTTAGTTCGTTGAACTATGTTAATGTTGTCGTATATCTTGTACAGCTCATCGTTCTGATGCGCAAAGGGCCTGGATTTCGATTTCCCTCAAGAACTTCTAGCGTCAAGTCATCGGTGATCGTCATCATCCGCATCTCTTCTATAAGGTATGGCAGTACGGTAATAACGAACAACTTGTAGAGTTTGGTCTTTGTTCATCGAGAGAGGGTTTTATTTTTAATTGCCTACTCAATGCAAAGAAGCTATCTTACAAGAATTATTTTTTTCCAGAATTAAGTAATCTTGTCTGAAATCTCATTTAGTATCGAACGGAGGGGACCTTCCAGATTCTGACGTAGCTGTTAGTTTTGCTTAGTGTCAGCTTAGACATTCGTGTAAGTTTCATAGGGATACCAGATTTAGACATAGCGACATAGAGGCAGATCTCTTTCTGTGATTTTAATATTTCATATAGTGAGCTCGATAAGACATATGCGATGTTGAGGAGGCTTATCCCACGTTAATTGACCAAGACTGTGGGGACCACACTTATGTTTCAATCTCTGTCAATTCTTCACCGGGTGATGGAACGTTTGTTCCATCGTCATTCGTTGGAGAGTAGTGTTCGCCGTATGTTAGTGTTTCTCTTTCCCTTCGATTTAGTATGCTGGAGAAGTGTACTCTGGACATCAGTCGCCAGATCACCTCTTTGGGGCCTACATGAGTATATGCCGGTTTTGTCGCCACATTTCTTCATACAATTTTCGAGTATTACCACTGTCGAGGAGTTTTCAAGCTCTTTCTACTCACGCGTTTCGGCCTATTTCTCTTTTTCTGGCTGCAAAAACATCTCGCTTCCCTTTTCAACTTTCGCTATCTCTTTCACACAGCGCGCGTTGCGGTTTATCGCAATGTTGCAAGGTAGAGGTCTTTTTTCCCCAGTGTAGCATAGCTAACAGATCAATTGAAAATTCCCCGGCCTACCATAGTAACACACATTTTTTTTGCCAAAAATTCATTTTTTTTTATTCAACATAGTTCCCTTCCAGGGTGATACGCTGATTATAGCGATCCTCCGACTTTTCGATACCATTTTTGTAGTGCGATTTGTCCTTTGCTTCAAAATAGGAATCAGTTTCAGCGATCACCTCTTTATTCAACGAAAATTTCTTCCCAGCGAACATTCTGAGATCTGAGGACAGGACAAAGTCGCTGGAGGCCAGATCTGGAGAATACGGTGAATGCGGAAGCAATTCCAATCGCAATTTATGAATTTTTGCTATCGATTTCACTGACTTTTGACACGATATACTGTCTTGGTGAAACAGAACTTCATTTTTCTTCAAATGCGGCAGTTTTTCGGCGAGTTCTTCCTTCTGTTAACGCTATGTAATAGTCGCTGTTGATGGTCCCTTCATTTTCAAAGTAGTCAATGAAAATTATTTCATGCGGATGACTGCCGATTGGAATTCGGAGTGAAATCAATGTTTTATCCATTGCCACATATCGACGCAAAAACTCGGGTTTATTACGCTTGAACATCTTCAAACACTGCTCCGAATCATCAATTCGTCATTGTTTTTGGTCAAAAATGAACAGAGCTTTAACATACCAAAATATTCGTTAATTATATGATGTACACGTTCAGTTGATATCTATAGAGTGCCTGATATTTTATTCAATTTCAATTTACGGTCATTCAAATTCATTTTGTGGATTTTATTGATGTTTTCGTCGGTAACAACATCTTTTGAGCGTCCACTGCGTTCGCCGCCTTCGGTGATCATTTCACCACGTTTAAACCTAGCATACCACTATTTTTCAACACACGATATTCCTTTTTATATTTATTTTTTGCAATATCAAAAGTTGTTTCACTCTAAATACTATAATTCAAAAACAAATGATCAGACAGCTGTCAAATTTATGCACGCGTCTTTTGAACTTACTAACTAAGCGCTAACTAAAAATTCGTATGGATTAAATTCTAGTAGAGCTATCTTTGTGTCAGGTCGGGAACTTTCCAATTAACCTGCTATCCTCATCATCCCAGCTCTTTCGACATAGCATCTTTTCCACGTCGAACATTCATTGTGTTTGTTGACGGGAGTTCTTTGCTTCACAGAGGTAGAGAGGTATAGATAGCGATCCAAGTCGATGTTAGATCCTCGGAGTGTATCTAGAACACTGGAGACAAGAGAAGTTTTTCAATCCGGAGATAGCCAAGTAGCTCGAAGACTATTCCTATGCTGGAATCTTGTGCAACGGGCAACTATAATTTGTTCATCGGCGAAATCGATCAGCCTGTTCAATCGATCAGAGGCTGAATTTTTCGACTGTTGTGACGAAAAAGTCGGAAAAAAAAGTTTATACATTGTAGTGCAACTCATAAAAGTCATATTTACTCACATCGTTCTCTTCCTTCGGGGTATGGACGCACATCGGCGATATGTTAAAGAACTTCACTTTGATGCGGATTGGAGGTAGACATTCATCCACCGGCGTGAATGACAGGACTCAGGGACTTAGGCGCCGCTTGGTCTCTTTATGACAGGACTCGGGGACTTAGGTGCTTCTTAGTCCCTTTATATGCATTTAGTGGGTGTTGTATAGACCACGAGGATGTACTCGCTTCTGTCCTTATCCCGTCCATCGCAATTCCTGGACGGCAATGATGTCAACCTTTAGATTTAAGATAATAATAACCAGCTAATCGGCGGCACCCACACAAAATTACGGAATCGGACATTCCATATAGGGTATGTATAACTGTGGCAGTGGTTGGCATCAAAGGGGTGGGGTCTCTCATTCGAGAATCTACGAAAGAAAAGTGCGGGAAGTGGATCAGGTACCGACGTATTCGAAGAAATCGTAATTCTGGTTTGATTTACTTGAAACTTAGTACCTTGGTTCCTTTTTACATAAATTACATATATATAAGTATAATTGTACCATCCGGAAAGTTAGGGTTCTAGATCTGGTTTTACCAACACCTAAAATTATATAAAACTAACTTAAATAAAAAATTAAATAAATTAATCTTTCAAATTGCAGTCGCCCCTCGATAGGAAAAGTCAATTATACAGGGTTATCCATTTTGCGGTATCCAAAATAAATGTAAATAAAATGCATTTAAAATAAGATGTTTATCATCTATCCCTTGAATTATCTTTGGAATATCCAACTCATTTAAAATGTCCGATAAATGTTTCAAAACCACAAAATACTCGTTTTTAATTAAAAAAAGTAAATTATATTAATCTTAGAAATGCGTTATCTGTAATTTCCTGGCCAATGTACAAACGTGATGTAGAAGAAAGTGTTTCTCATTTCACAAGTGTTTTACATTCAATCTTTAGACAGTGTGAACCTAGAGCAAATAAGCCAGCTCGTACAACGCCAGCTCGCCCAACGGTTCAATCCGGAATTGAAGTACTTGAAAAATCAAAAGATTAGACTAGTCAAGCTCTACAAAAATTTCAGTAGAGTTTCCGACTATTGTCCTTACTCGTCTTACAAAAAGTATATCGTAATAATATTATTGCAAACCCGAGGGCATTCTATAATTTTGTTATTTCGAAAGGAAAGACTTATGGATTTCCATCATTTATGAAAATGAATGACAAAATGTCTAGTGATTGTTATAGAATCGGAGATATATTCGCAGATTTTTCGAATCTAATTATACGCTTACAACTTACACTTACGAATACCACGCAATATGTTTCTTGTCCTTAGAAATCACCCTCCTTTGATTGCGTAAGAACGCCTTGTGTTACCGATGGTACCACCTTAACATTCTAAAAATCTCATTTCAGGGATCAATAATAATCATCATATTCGAGTTTCAATACATATCGCACTAAAGTTTTCTGAGTATGTGAAGACATATTTCTAGACGTCCTTTGCGACTCTGTAGAGATTTTGAAAAAATGTGATCTATAAAAATCAAAATTAGTAATTAATTTAAAATTTTACTTATTGCGCAAAGTTGCAAAAAATTTATTTCGATCAGATCCAATTATTATTTTCCGAGTTTTATATTTTCCCTCAAAATTAATGATTATCTGTGAGTTTTTTTTATTTTATTGATCAAAAATAATGATTATCTTGCTTATTAAGTTGTTTGAAAAATAATGATTTCCTTTTGAGTTTTATTTTTTATCATCAAAAATGTTCATTGCACTTTGAGTTTAAAAATATTCTTCAGAAATAATAATTGTGTTCTGTTTTATTTTTCTGATAAAAAAAACTTGTTTTCTAAGAAAAATTTTTCCATAAAAAAAATTTTTTTTTTTTTTTGATGACAGCGAGTCGCTCAAAACAGTATAGTGCCTTTCCAATAAATGGTAGATGATAAAATCTTCCTACTAACCATTGTATGAGCTTCGAATATAAATCAAATTTACACACATATGTATGCTTGAATATTTCCATAGGAAAGTTCATCGAATTTTGGAAAATATTTTGCATCATAACTTTTTATTTACGAAACTATGGACGTGTAACTTCGTATTCGCATTACATATCATTAATAGATACTTAACAAGAAAAAATAATGAAGAAGATCGGATCACTTGTTATGGAAAGAGTCATATATTTTACATCTATATAAATCTGGTAGTAAATCTTGTATCACAAACTACCGGGGCATTGCAAAGTTACGTTCTATTCCAAAATTTGTTGAAACTATTATAACTGACCAACTAGCTCACTCAGTATCATCAATTATTGATACTTTGCAACACGGGTTTTGTAAATTATGTCAACCTCATCGAACCTACTGGAATTAACTACCCATGTCAATAATGGTTATAAAGATGGTTATCAAACCGATGTTATTTATACTGATTTCAGCAAAGCATTTGACAAGGTCTCACGCTCAATACTTCACTATAAACTCGATCATCTGGTTACCTCAAGGCAGTCATCTCGGTCGTTTACTATTCCTCTTATTCATCAATGATCTGCCAAATGTGACTCGTCATTCTGACACTTATGTAAGCAGATGCTGTCAATCTCTTTAAATCAGTTCGTTCTATAGAAGATAGAGAACTCTTGCAACGTGGCCTAAATAATTTGGTAAGGTGGTGTGATGTGAACTGTATGTCGTTAAATTTAAACAAGTGTAAATATATGTCCTTCTCTAGAAAATCTTTGCAATCCTTTGCCTATATAATTCAAAATCACAATGTTGAACAAGTTACTGACTCCATTGACTTGGATGTCACAATGGACCCTAAGCTAGATTTTAGAAATCATATAAATTCCTGTGCTAATAAGACTAAAGGAGTCCTAGCTTTCATTAAGCGGTGGGCTAAGTAGTTTAACGACCCATATATCACCAAATTTACATTCACTATTGGAATTTGTACAAAAACAATTCTTAATATTCGCGTTAAGGAATTTACATTGGGATGCGAATAAAAATCTCCCTCCTTATAAAAGCCGACTAAGACTTATTAATTTGCCTTCACTCCATAGTGGACGAGAGATGCTTGGAGTATTATTTTTAACTAAGCTGATAAACGTTATTATAAATAGTCCATTCCTACTTAGCGAGATTAACTTTAGTGTTCTAGATACTTTAGGCCCCTTTTCTTGTCTTTATGTAAAACAAACATTGAAATGCACGACTCATTCAGATGTTTGTAAAGGATGATCCAAGTAGATGTACTTTTTTCAATAACCTTTTTTAACAGAGCACGCGTGAGTCGTGTCAAGATGTCATGTCATTTTTGTTCAGTATTGTTTGGCATTTCATCATGGAAAGACTTACGCCTGAACGACGTTCACAAATCATTCAACTTTACTCTCAACTCACATTCTGTAAAGTGTGTTTTTCGCGCGCTTCGCTCAATTTATGGTCAACATAATCGGCCTACTGAACGTGCTATTCGCAACACCCATCTTGAGACCCAGCATTCATTTTGGATAATATTCGACCAAATAGACCACGTCCAGCACGCATTGAAGAAATAGCGGTTGTAGCCGAGAGTGTACACGAAGACCGTGGAGTCGATTCGGGACCGTTCGCAGCAACTCGGCCTGACGTATGGAATAACAGATTTTGCAAGAACTAAAGCCGCTCGAACTTCCCAAGCAACATCGCTTCGCTCTATGGGCTCTTGAAAAGTAACAAGAAGATCCCACGTTTTCGAGCAAAATTTTGTTTAGCGATGCGACCCATTTCTGGCTCAATGGGTATATAAACAAACAAAATTTGCCGCGTTTGGGACGAAGAGCAACCTGAAGAGATTCAAGAGCTGCCATTTCATAAAAAAACAACGGGTTGGTGTGGTTTGTGGGCCGGTGGAATCATCGGTCAATATTTCTTCAAAAATGATGCAGGTGAGAACGTAACCGTCAATGGTGACCGTATCGCGCCATGATAACTGTCTATTTGATGCCTGAAATTGAAGCTCGTGATCTCCGTCACAAGACGGCGCCACTTCCCAATCATAGCATCAATCAATGGATTTATTGAGAGAACACTTCGGTAAGCAGATAATTTCACGTTTTGGGCCGGTCGTTTGGTCACCAAGATCGTGTGATATCACACCGTTAGACTTTTTCCTGTGGGGATATGTAAAGTGTAAAGTCTATGCGGACAATCCCGCTTCGATTCAGGTCTTGGAGCAAAACATCATGCGTGTCATTCGCCAGTTACTAGTCGAAATGCTCGAACGAGTCCTCGAAAATTGGACTCAACGGATGGACCATCTGACACGTAACCGCGGCGAACATTTGAAAGAGACAATCTACAAAAAATAAATGACAAAGAATGCTCTTTCGAATGATAATAAACATTTCCAAGTAAATTTGAATTTTCTGTGTTTATTTCTTTAAAAAAATAGGGAACCTCGAAATGGATAACCCTTTATAACTTTATTTTCATTCCGCCAACTTTGATTCTTTTGCAATCGCAATTTACGTTATAGCAGCTGATGAGCAAATCTGCAGCTGTTCAGTGTAAGAGGCAAGTGTAACCGCGACCTTCCGTGGTCAGTTTCGCATTCAGGCCAGTCCGGGGTGTACATTTTTTTGGTCATCGGTCTGTTGGTTTTGACGTTTATCCATCAGGCCTGTCTCTAAGTCGGTTTGGCGGGCAACGCTGGAGCTGAAAATGAGCTCAATACTATAACTAATGCTCTGCTATGTTTGACAGTTGGCTTTAGGTTCCTCAGTTCTAGCTCCTCATTTGGATTTCCATCCGAAGCAAAAACATTAAATTTACTTTCGTCAGTAAACAAAACGTTTTTCTAAAAATAAAATTCTTTAGTTTCGAGCTTTTTTTTTGGCAAACTTTAGCCTGATACTGAAGAGACGTAGAATCTATCTGGGCTATATAAACAGCATCGACTCTTCTTGCTGCGATTCAGAAAACTGATTTCATCGTTAGCATTATTGTTTATGAATGACTGCTCAGTTTGACTCTTCCCTTGTCGATGTTTCTTCAGAAAAAAACTTTAGATTTTGTCTGTGCTATTATCCGCACAAAAGAAAAAATATATATGCACTTCAGCAAATTCGAGAGGCTGAAGATTATTTTTTCGGGGAAATTTTTCAATCTGCAATTTCTCGAAAATCAAACTGTAGTAACAAGGCTTCAATTGCTTCTTCCAGGATTTGCTGCAGTAAGTAAATCGGACAAGTTGAACATGTTAGCACCATACTTCGAAGATAAGATGTGAAAGCGGAATACAGGTTTTGGTGTGCAAAAATAATTCGTTTATCGACTGTTCAACTGAAGTTATGTGACTGAACGTGTTTTCGATCCGGTAT